>CATIWK010083136.1:0-10846 GCA_949634005.1 Mallotus japonicus
TTATTTGAAAATTTTACTTTTTATTTTCAAAAAATAATAATTTTTTTTGGTGAGGTGGGGTTCAAGAGTGGGACCCACATTCCATGTAAGTAAAGTAACTCATGAGTTATGGGTCCCATATGCCACATAGACAGCAATTAAAGGAGAGTGGGTTATTTGCTTCGTTTTTAAACGTTAATGGCACTAAAAAAACCCTAGAAAACGTTAGTGGCATATCAGCACTTAGGGCAAAACTTCAGTAGCTTATTTGCACCTTTTCCCATATTCTAACTGATAACATGACATTTACTTGGATAATTGTTTTACAGCATAATTTAGAAATAGACCAAGGTGTAAGACTCAGCCCATTAAAGGAGCCGATTATGATACAGGCCCATTAAGCCCACATAAAATCCACTGTTAGCTTAGAAGATTTGGTCAGAAATATTGGTGGTGCATGCTGAAAGAACTGAGAGTCAAGTAAAACAGTCTCCTGTGAAAGTGCGGTAGCGGTGGAAAGAGCTAAAAAGAAAAGACAAAGGTCTATTGTTTAGGGGTACAGTGGAGCGATCCTTTGGGCCTTTTTTTTTTTTTTAAAAAAAAAGAGCGATCCATTGGCCGTATAGGAAGTGAGCTGTTTGGTTCAATACAGTGCACGCATGTTGTTTGTCAAAATTACTCTGACAGATAGTGAAACAAAAAACCCGAACTCCAAATTCTCATACTATTTTTCAGATAGCACTAACTAGCTGACGGATACCCATCAAGAATCTTGACTAAAATTTCAATCTTGGTTGCGTATGCAAGGCTCTAAACTATAAAAGGAGTTATTAGAGAAGCACTGGCTATCTATAATGTATTGGGTTAGAGAAACGGTGAATTTATATCGAACGCGGTTGTTGCACACACTGTCCCGTGACGGTCCAACTGAAACATTGAAGAGAAGGGTTGCTGAATTGGAGAAGAAGAGGAGGCAAAAGAAGAATTGTAAGAAGGATGATGTGTTTGTGGAAGTTCCTGAATCAAAATCATTTCTTGACACAGCAACTATGCCAATGTTTCTCACTGTTGTTGGCACTGCGCTCTTTGCGAAGCTCCTCATGATGGTTTGTGTCTTTGAACTTCCTTGTAAATTTGGTTAAACACAACTAAGTGATGTGGGTTTTGAAGTCTCAGTAAAGTATCTATCCTTTTATTGTACAGGGCTGTGAATTCTGTCTTAATTCATGTTGTTTTTGTGAAATTTCATCAAAAAGTTGTATGCAAGTTTTTATGCTTTGTGTATGGGAAATGGGGTCTATTATCTTGTGTTGTTGCTGTTTTTTTTTTTCTTTTGGATTTAGTTTTCTGAGGTTTGTACTCTGTTTTGTGATTTGAATGATTAGTTTTGCGCAATTGCAGCATGGTGAATCAAAATCTCAAGAAATGATTGAGCGTAAAATTAAGAATGCTCCTCCTGGTCAAGGCACAGTTAGGATGCTTACACGTGAGGAGTGGGAGGAATTCAGGGAGGTGAGACCTAGGACTCCTTTTGAATCCAAGCTTGCTCGTCCACATGCAAGAATAAGAACTGGAGAATCACTGCATATGGTGAGGTTACTATGCTTTTGTTACTTCATTTTTCATTTGATAATTGAATCTCTTAGTTTCTTCTCTTTTAACCTGTTTTGAAATAACACTGAAGGCGGTAAACACTTAGTTTGTGGCAATTTTATGAGAACAATTTTTGGTAGGAAAATGAATTATTGATTCATTAGTGATCAAGGAGTAATATATGATAGCTGCCATTTTTGAGAAATGATGGTAAAGATTGGACTGATATTTTCACACTTCGCTTTTGTTTCTTTCTTTCTTTCTTTCCCTTTTCCCCGATAATTGGAGAAAGATGCAGCCTCCATGCTAGATGTTTGCCCTAAGATACTATGATTATTTGAGAAGAATGCAGGTTTCTTTTGTATCCAAGTAGAATAATGCATATATTTTTACTAGTCTTGAAATTCAGGAATATCTATCCTTTGCCTTTCATTGATGAATTTTGTCTTAGCAATGCACTCCATGTATCCAGTCAATAACTAAACTTGCATAAAACACCCTATCCTTGTCAACTTAAATTGTGTTTGATTTTGCTTACCAAAGTGGCATTGTGTCTCTGCCAACTTTTATTGTCATTTGGAATCAAATTCAATGAAGGAAATCTAGTTGATTGACTTGTGTAGCTTTGACAACTGGTGACTGTTCAATGTTTCAGACGTGTTTTCTATACATTTCTTGCTTCAGTCTTTTACCTTTTTGATTTATGCAAAGCTTGTAGCGTGTTTCTTTTTCATCCTAACAGGAGAACTAGTTAGGTGATTGGGATGCCTTATAACAATCTTATTCTTATTTCTTACCCTAGATGTAAATGTTCTACCCTAACAAGTATTTCTGGTGGCTGCTTATATAGCATGGTATCTTGGAACTTCTAGGTACTGTTCCTTTGTGTCACCCATAAGAAAAACTTGCTTCTTGCATCATAAGCTTCAGGAAGTGATTATCTTATGGCAAAACTTCATACATTGTTATATTCTTGGCATTGATGGGTCTTGAGACCCTTGGATTGTGGTGCAGTGACCTTACAAGTTATACTTTTATTCCACGAATCACCGAGTGAACCATGCTTAATCTTGTCAATCTAGCAATTTCTTTTGCCATCATGTTTTCATGGCGGAATACTGAAAGAATAATTCCACAGTTCATTCTGCATGTGCAAAACTTTCATTTTAGTTGTTCATTAAAAGAATAGACAAAGGAAAATGATTAAATGGACTTATGCATGCCATGCACACAAGCTTACCACATACTGTTGTTTTTTTTTCCATGTTAGGCTATTCTCATGCAAACACTCACCCCCCTCTCCTTTTTTTTTTTTTTTTCCTTGTCTGCAGCAAGATTTGAAAGATTGGACAATTGATGTGCTAACGGATGTGCTTACACGTGTTGAAGAAAGTGTTAAAAGCAATTCCTGAATACTTCTGGAAAAAGGCCCTAAACCATTTTCAGTTCTAACATGCATGTATAATTGTTTCTGCAAATAGTTGAAATAGTGAGAAAAATCGTTAGACATCCTATTGTCTACTATGTGCAGAGATATTCCACAGCAACTATCTACAACCAAGCTGAACATTTTTAATTAAAAGTGCTCTCCATTAGATTTAAGATTTTGAAATCAAATTTACTTATAGCCTGAGCTACAGGTAACTTCTTAGGAGGAAAAATGTTCAGAGTGGTCTGAAGTTAACTTAGTGAAAATACTATATGGCCAAGGTACATATCTGTATGCGATGTATTTAGCTTCTATTTCTTAAATGCCAAACAACAGAACAGAAGCATTGATCTGAAAACATGTGCTGCATATACATCCAATTTTTTGCATATATATCGAGCAAAGCATTATCCACACAGACATTAACCAGAGAACCTAGTTTGATTCTTGTGCCATGAAGCACGAGTATTAAGTGCTGTGGCAAGTGTGAATTTGTTGAGTTGATTCACACCCATCTTCATCCTTTCTACAGTTAACTTGAGCGCTTTTATACAGCAGCCATTTGGGTCCAAGACCAACCCTTACAATTCATTTCGTGAAAAACCTTAAAACCATCAACTAGCATCATTCTTTTCATGTAGATATCACACAGAATTTGCTGCACAAACATCAGCATTACGGCCACTCTTGATAAACTGAGCACGAACCTGCAAACCCATTTTGACATTAGAGAGAGCAGCCAATCCAGTAAAAACAGTGACAAAAGTGAAAAAAATCAGGCTTAAGGCATTCACATCTCGTCCAATACTGAAAACTAAGAAACTCTAAATAAGAATACTGAAACAACCTAGGTTTGATAAGAATGCATTGGCCACGAAGACATTGGATTGAGGTCCCAAATGAACAATGTGTTCATAAATTTGGTAAAGTTAGATTTGAATTTTCAGATCAAGGATAACAAGAGTAAACTCATTAGGGGATACTGTAGAACCATGGTGCATTTGGGAAAAGAAAGAAAGCCTGGTAGGAGCAGCCATCTTGGACAAACCCAGCAATGATAATGGATCAGGACACAACGTTTCACTCAGGCATTAGGTGGAAACTGTTGGGACCATAATTGAGATGTCCCCATTTAACATGAAAATTGAGAAGGTGATTATTCAGGTAGAGAAAGGGAAGAGAGGTTTGATAAAATTGGCATGAATGGAGCTTTAATGGAGTAAATTACAAGTTTCTAAGCATTTTCCCGAGAGGGTTGGTGTGAAAATGTTGATGAAAGGCACTAAAACAGGAGTCATGGTGCTTGATAAAAAGGGTGGTGAGAAGGTGGCCTTGCACCTCATGAGTTAAAATTGTTCTCATGTATTTTGTTTGTAGTCTTGCTATATCACATTCAATAAAGTTAGCAATAAAATAAATCAATTCTGAAAGTAGAAACAAGATCTATCGAAACAATTCTGTATCTTCTGTGTTAGCTCAGGCGAGCTCCCTTTGAATGATAGTTTCCTTTTGCTTTTTTTTTTTTTTTTTATAAAAAAAAAAAATCCTGAAAATGATAAAATAGTAATTCAAATTTTGTACCTACTTACGGTGACATTTTTATATTGAGTCTTGATGACTTAAAAGTATTTATATATATTTCCAAAAAACTACCAAGCTCGCTTGTATCCTTCTCCCCATCCCCAAAAACCATAAGAAAAGAGAAGGACAATTGTAGCTATTCTATGCACAGCTGATATCATCCCACATTTCAGCAATTAAACATGAAAGGTGAACAAAAAAGCTATGCACTATGATAATCAACAGCATCTCAAGTGCTTTAGCCACCAACGAAATGCAAAAAGTCCAAGTGTGTATGATCCTGAATCACGCACATCTGCAACTTGGATATGAAGGTGTCTGCTATACCTTATTCAGTAAAGGAACCAAGCTCATGGAGTAAGGAAGCACGGTAGGAGAATACAGAAAAGGGCTACCGAACTTTGAAATGTCACAGACTTCCTCCAGCTTACTCCTCTCAATATCATACAAGTAAACATTGTCTGACACCCTCAGCAGTAAAATTCCGTCTTTGAAAGCTATTGGATCCACCCCTCTGCTAACATCATCGGTCAGCCTTTGCTTCACTCTCTCCTGTAAGTTGACAAAGAATTTAGGATGTTCTTTTTCCATCTCTGCCAGAGTTTTTGAGTGCTTCAGTGACCAATTGAGGTCAAAATAATCTTCAAGAAACCATATGTGAAACCCTTCTTCAGAGATCATTATGTAATGTAGGCTGCCTTCTGATTCTCCAATGCAAGCCTCAGGGACAATATTGAATTCAGTGGATGGAACTGGTGCTGAAATCAACCAAGCCAACTCATTTTCCACATTAAAAGTTAGGATTTGATCTCCATCAGTGAGCCAGTGAAGAACACCTCCAATATAGACCCCTTTGTTTTTGTGCAGATTGCTATTACACCAGCAAATCTCCTTAGATAGATTCCATCTTCTCATCTTGGAAGAGTATATATCAAATGAAAAGTACAATTCCTCATTCTCTGTCTCAGATTGAAAAGCTCTAACCACTTTGAAATTTGCTGATGAATTGCCAGAAAAATCCAGAAAGGGATCAAATGCAAGAGCAATGCTATGTTTTTTGTCAGGTTCTGTCCAGTCCAGCTCAATCCATTCCTTGTTCAAAGGGTTGCAGACATAAATAGCAGGCTGCTTAAAGGGGTAGCAGCTTCTACAACAAACTAGCCCATTGCAGGTTGCCAAAAGAACAACATCCTGAGGGAGGAAGTTAAAGACATTTTTGTACAGTTTTGCTTGATCCCATTTGACAGGAATGTAGTTGATAGTTTCATTATCACACTGGCTCCACAGGGACCTCTGCTGGAAGAAGAAACCTGATAATGGTTCTCTTCTTTTGGATTGAATCTGCACAAATGACTGATCGGTTATAAGTTGCTTCCAATCTTTGGAAACACACTTCAACTGAACCAAATCTTTCGTTGGAAATCGGGAGAGCACTTCAAAGGAAATATCAGAGTTCAAGCTCCCAAAACTCTCCATTTCCTGATTAAGAAAACATGAACAAAATGATAACTTAATCATAACTCATCACCCAAATTATCTACAATTGTCAAACACTTTATCTTTATTGATCAGGAACTAATGAAACCAACAGTTAAAATGCACAATACTCAGTGATCAAAGTGTTAGTAATTTCAAGGAAAACAACGCCATTTTCTTTCTAATTAGCAATGAAACATGCAGTCATATGAAGATGGAAGACTCCACATAAAGGGTCAAATATGCCGTATAGGGAGGAGTTGAAGCATGCAGTCATATGAAGATGGAAGACTCCACATAAAGGGTCAAATATGCGGTATAGGGAGGAGTTGAAGCATCTCAAAATCTAAAACATACCAGCAGCTGTAAGGCAATGATATCAGTGCAAACATTTACTTGCAAATTTTACCAAAAAAATTATGGCTAAAAACCTCATGTATTAGTCGTATTGAAACTATATATCCCCATTTAGTATCCAATGAAAGAAAAGAATGTTGCCTGAAAATGTAGATTGGTTGTGTGTACTGCTTAAGAAATTCAAGTCTGGTTTGGTAAAGGGAATTCAGATGTTTCCAGATAGTTAAGATGAGAAACTTTGCAGGTCTGGTGTGGTTTGGTGAAGCTATAGGCTTTGGGACTGGCAGGCGGAGAATGTGGTAAAAAATGGAGTCCTGGGTTTGATGCTAAAGACAATTAGGTTTCCAATCTGAGAAATCAAACAAAAGATTTGCATTGAAAAGTTGCAATATTTACTTAAAAGAGGCTTACATTTTGATGCTTGTCAAAACCATAGCAAAAAAATCATGAAAACGCCAGATACCCTGTTTGGTAGCTGAGAAAACGATAGAAAAAAATAAGCATCAATCTGATTACTTGGCCATTTATTTATTCAAAATACTCATAAGTCTACTACTAACACTTTACAGACAGGACAGGTAAGTTTTAAATTTCATTGTCCGGAAATGCACATCTCATCCAACAAAACACAAAAATATAGCAAATAGTGGAGAAATGATAAACAGAGAAAAGGGGAAAAAAAAAAAAAAAAGGTAACAAAGCAGAGAAAAAAAGTAAGCAATACCCACATAGAGAAACTCACAAAAGAACTTGAAACAACAGATGGGTGTGTGTATTTTCTTGCAAAACAAACAGGAAAAAGTTAGCATAATTCGCATTACAATGGAGAAGAAAGAAAACCCATATGATTGAAAGCCAAGAAAAGATATAGAAACAATGCAAGAAAAGAAAGAAAAAAGGAAAGAGTATTTTCTTACACTTTCTTTCTTGCCAAGCAAGTGGAAGAATTTGTTGCTTAAACAAGGAAAAAAATAAAAATGAAAAAAGAAAGAAAGAAAGAATCAAAACCCTGATCAGCTCAGCTTTTCTCTGTGTACGAAAGGTGAAAAAAACAAGAAGCAAGTGAAGACCAAAGGTTTTGATCGAAAAAAAAAAAGAAAAAAGTGAAGACCAAAGGTCTCTGTGTCTGATCAAACCAAGTGTGCTTTCTTTATGATTATCGCTGTAGCCTGTAGGCTCAGCTGCTGTTGCCAAGTGCACATACCCACAAAGTTTACTTTTTTTTTTGTTGTTGCATTTTATGACTTTGGTGGTCATATAATCGAACGGCTGTGGTAAAACTTCTAAGTTTTCAGGTGTTTCCAGCCAAGGATATATCATGCACCTGCATTGAACATTTTTGCATAAATTTTGTGACAAGTTTGCAATTAATTTATTGTAATAAGTTAATCCTAAATTAAACGCCAATGGATCACATTAATGGTAGAGTTTTGTTGTTTTGATAAGAAAAATAGAATTATCAGCAAATTCTCATCCTCAAAAATCAGTAGTTTCACTAAATTGGCTATGATTTATATCTCAATTTAAATTTTAAGAAATAATAAATTAAGAGTGCCCGTAGATGAAAAAAATGTCAATTTAAACGCGTGACTTCTAAACTGATGACTGTGCAAGTTAAAAAGAGACCGAATTAGCTTTGAATCTGAATTAATTTCGTTTGTTTAGATTCTACGAGAGATTTTAAAGCTGAAAGTTGACTGTGAAATTGAAATGCTGATTGTAAAGCAATGAAATTTGACAAGCAAACATAAGTTGCATAAATTGAAAGCTTGCATTGATTGAGCTGAATAAAGAATAAATGACAGAAATTAAATGAGGTTGATCGAATAATTGATAAAAGTTCGTGCGGTACCGGGGCTAGTTCTTTTGGATTTCATATCGTTAGATTATGGTGTGTATGAACAATGGTGCATGAACAGTAAATATTCTTGATAAAAAAAAAGAATAATTGATAAAAGTAAAAAAGGGCAAAATATTTAAAAAAAAAAGAGAGAAATTTTTAAGTTTTAATGTATTTTTCAATAATTAAATAAGATGAAAATTAATTTCCCTCAATTTCATTGTCCTTACTTTTCCATCAATCCATGTACAGTTAAGGAAAAATTATTAAAATTATAAATGTGACTTAATCTATCTCAGTAAATATAGATTAAGAAACATTTAAGCGACCCAAATTCAACGTGAAAAAAGTTCATATTTAAGAAAAAAAATTATTGAAATTACAAGTGTAAATTAATTTATATCTGAAAAATATAAATTTAAAAATATACGAGTAAGAAAAACTTATAAGTCCTTTACTTTAAAATTTTAGTGTTGCTATTCTTTATAGAGCTTATGAACATGTTGAGCTTGTTATTAATTTATATTATTTTTTATAACTCTAATTGTTATGAACATAAACAAAAATATAAATTTATAAACATAATAATTCTTTTTAAAAAATATACATTTACATATATAAAAAAAGTATATAAAATCATAATAACAATTTTACAAAGTGCATAGTAATTTATATAACTCAATGTAGAATTTTAAAGAATGATATCTATATATAAGACAATTATTATTAATTAGCAAAGTATTTATAGTAAACACTAAATATTGGATTTTGAAGCTAGTGAAAGAGAAGTTTAATGGTCACTTTTCTTCAAGAATATCATAAAATAAAAATCCAAACTTTACATTGTTAATTTATAAAATTAATTTCCGCTACTTAAAAAAGAGAATGCAAGTGAAAAAATGATTTTCAACGTCGTCTCGAAATATATGGTTTACATTTTGACATATTTATTGTATTTAATGAGCAAATTATATCATGGACCCCTGTCTATATAGCAATATGGACTAGGGGTCCACCACAAGTGAGAACTAAAACACGCGTTTTTTTTAAAACGTTACCATCCGACGAAGTTCCATTTGTGCTTCTTATGGAGTCCTCTCTTCTTCAACACATCACTTCTGGTCACCATGCAAGTCTTGGTATCTTCGTACCACAAGAAACGCGTAGACACAAGGCAAGAATACTCATTGATGAGAAGTGCATCAAGAGCGTACTTGTACATGGACAAAAAATGCATGAATAGCCAGTACTTGAGCATGCTATCTTGTGAAATAAAATAGTCGGAGAATAAAAAGAAAGTGCCCAGAAGTATGGTCACTAGTGAAGTTCCAACTATTTAATTTGGAGTAAGAGAGGTCAAGAATAGAACAAATGAGTTTGCCAAGAAGCGCAAAGACCCACCAAAAAATAAACTGAGATGGAGTAAATGATAGTGATTGCAAGCATGGATGGCAAGAAGACAAGAGTATTCGCTGTCAGCACCACTTGAAGTTTCTCTTAGTAAAATTGGCCTTTCATTTATGAAGATTGGGAGTGTTTCAGTAGTGGAAGATAGAAATTTTATTGAAGATAATTTTTATTAGTAGCTATAAAATGAAATTAAAATAAAAAATGAGATTAAAGGAAAATATTAATGAATTTGTAGGTGAAGATCAATGAATATGCAAGTAATTATCAATGAATCTGCAGGTGAAAAACAATGGACTTGCACCTGTAAGTTAAAGTCAATAAACTTGCATTATTTAAGTAATGAACATACATGTTTTATTTTATGAACATGCATTATTTAAGTAATGAACCTACATTATTTAACTAAAATAAAAATACAAGAAAATTTTATTTATTATAATTAAAAAAAATAAAAAAATTAAATATTTTTTAATGAATAGAAATTTTATAATGACTAAAATCATGAATAAAAAATTAAATTCAACCATTATAATTAATAAAATAAAATAAATAATTTTTTTATAAATAAAAAATGCTTTTTCATTTCTCTATTAATTTTTTCAAAAAATAATTAGAATAAAAATATAGTTTAATATAAAAGAATAATAAATAGAATAAAAATGATATTTTTCAAAAAATAAATTGAATTTAAGATAATTTTTAATAGTAGCTATAAAAAATTGAGATTGAAATGTAATTATTAAAGAATCTGCAGGTGAAGGTCAATAAATATGCAGGTGAAGGTTAATGGACCTATAGATGAAGATCAATGAACCTACAAGTTCAAAGGTAAAATAAACTTGTAGGTGAAGATCAATGAACGTGTAGGTGAAGGTCAATGAACGTGTAGGTGAAGGTCAATGAACGTGTAGGTAAAGGTCAATGAATCTGCATTATTAAAATAATGAACATGTATTATTATTATTATCATCATCATTATTACACCTTAACTAGGTTCACTCTTGCTACAATTCTTATTGTGATAATCAAGATAGCCTAAAAAATGGATTAATTAAGCAAGGAAGAATACCTTTGTAAAATTTAAATTTAAAATAAATTAACGTTTTAATACCAATAAATCTAAATTTAAGGATGATGGAATACTTATAAATTAAGAAGAAAGATTATGAACATCAAATGCA
>CATIWK010083147.1:0-11291 GCA_949634005.1 Mallotus japonicus
GGGAGATTTTTATTTTATTATTTTTGTTTGTTTAAATTAAGTTAATCTTTTCTGTTCAATGAAAACGTGTGGATGTAAATGAGAAGAAATTGATATTAATCATTTCATCTTTGAATTAAAAAAATATTGCAGGACAAGATACAGAATAATAAATTAAAAGATACAGAATATGGACCATTTTCTTTCAATAATAAATTAAAAAATATATAACATGGACTATTTTTTTTCAATTATAAAAAAAATTAGAATAATAAATAAAAAAATAGATATAAAGGACCATTTTATTTTAATTTTTTATATAAAAAAAATAATATTTTAGTATAAATAAATAATGCCGGTCCCATCTCATAAACTTATCTCTTGCATACATATATTGTAATCTTAAAATCATTGATTTAACTCTAGGACCATTCTCTTGAGACAATCAATAAATGATATTTGAATGATTAAAACGAACTAGATGGTAAAAGTTAAGGACAAAAGGGTTTAGTATTCTTTCTCCATCTTCAACTTTAGGGAAAACAGAAAACAAATAAAAATAAAAGAGACATAGACATAGACATGGGCATGGACATGGACATAGAGTTGGTGGGTGTAAAAGAGTGTCTGGCTGAAATAGTTATGCCACTTCATGTAAGGTAAGGTAATGGTAGGGACTTATTGCAATCATTTTCAACAGTCTTTCAAGCATGTTAATTGCTATAGAGAAATGGTTCAGCTGTAGGGACATAAAAAAGATGGAGGTGTCTCTCTTGAAGTACAATTTTCTTCCTTATATAACATCAAGTTACAACTTAATCTCGCATACTTAATGTTAAAACATCATCTGGGTTCTGGCCCTGCATTATATGTAGATACTAAACATATACATGGCTTGAGTTGGGGAATGGGGATGATACTGGTGGCTCTAGCCTTGTCTAACACAAACTCTTATATCAAAAACGACAACTTAGTAATAAGGGCTTAACAGTTAACAGTGCATAAAAGTGATCAGTAAAGCTGCCTGCCATGAAAAAAGCCATTCACTTTGACTGGCACAGACACATTTAATTAAAGGTTTCCGTGAATCTCTTCCCTCTCCGTATTAGCTCCCAAATATTGAGGAACCTTTTCTTTTCCGTTTGTGCTCTACTGTATTTATATTTATCCATATTTAAGCATATAACCTTTTGCTTGATGTGGTATGATTAGTTTTGCACATCACTGCTCTTAACTTACTAGTTTTAACTCAACGACACAAAACCAACTATTCAAATGTTTGTGTTGAATACATTGTTTAGAATATTTTTTTTAATTGTTTGGAAATGACGGTCTCACAATTCTCAAATTTCAATCAACTAATGTTCATTAATAATTAAATTTTTTTATCTAATCAAATGAAATATGCACATCCATGGTTTTAAAATTTAAACATCTTTATTTAATTTCTTATATATAGAATAAATCTTTATTTGGGATGAAATATATATACACATACCTTGAAGATTTATACAGTACGTTAATGATAATAATTATTTGAAATGTGATTTTATTTTAATTTGAGCGCTCAATATGTGTTACACCAGCACGGTGCCCAATGTGGAATTTTCTCTCTACCTAGACTTAGGTTTCTAAGACTAGGGTTAGGGTTTTTTTTCCTTCGTGGAGTTTTTTACTTGTGTTTTTTTTTGTGTGATTCGGGATCCTCTGTTGTTATTCGAATGGCGAATGAGTTAAGTAATATGTTTGAACAGTTCAAGCTGACTCATGATGAAGAGGAAGCGGTAGAATTTTATGTTGTTGGCAAGGTCATTTTAGGCAAGCCTTTCAATATGAAGGCTCTTTATGGAGCACTGGTAGGAGCTTGGAGAGTTTCAAAGGGTTTTAAACTTCAGGAAGTGGGTAGAAACACGTTTGTTTGCAAGTTCTCCCTGAAGAGCGATAGATCGAGAGTTCTAAGGGATGGCCCTTGGCATTACAATCGTCAACTTATTATTTTAGGTGAATTCCAGGGTGATGAGCAACCTTCGAAGATCGATTTAACTCATTGCCCTTTTGGGTTAGATTATATGATCTTCCTCTCAACAGACATGATAAGGCTTCATTAGAGAAAATCGGAAAGAGGTTGGGGTCAATGATGGAGATTTTGGATTCTGAAGTTAATTCTTGGGGTAGATTTGTTCTCTTACGCATATCTATTAATGTTATCAATCCATTAAAAAGAGGTTTTATGGTTATTAATAGTGCAGTTGAGAGGATTTGGATTTATTTCCGATACGAGAAGCTTCTGAATTTTTGTTATTGGTGTAGTTACATTGGGCATATTGAAGAAGAATATGATTTGGAGCCTGACAAGGTTGATTCTACGTCCTGGCCATATAACTCTTTACTTCATGCATCACCAGCGAGAAAATTGATTTTTGTATCAAACTTTATCGGGTGCATATCAATTAGGTGTCTCTCGTCCTCGCCAAAAGCACTCTTCGAATTCTGAGTCTAGACCTGTTTGTTGTAAGCTTCAAGTTGATGCTGGGTTTCATCTTCAGGGTTAGTAAATGTGCCAATTAATACAGTGGCTCTTGGTGATAATTCTGCTCACATTGCGATGGAGTCTAATGATTTAATTCAGCCAACTGATTTTGCTAGGCTTAATTTTTTTTTATCCCTAACTGCTATAGAGACACATGTTGAATCTCAATATGATCATATTTTGGCCCTTCAAAACTCTGTTGTCTGGCATTCAAAAAGGGTCTGTCGCTTGAGTAGGAAGAAGAAAGATGGTATGGCTTCTGTTGAGGTAAGGGTTGAAGTTCGCTCTATTTTGTCTCCTTCATTAGGAAGTAAACACAGTTTGGTTATTGATTGTAAGTCCACTACGGGTAAAAAAGCAAAGGTTCCTTGTTTCTCGGTAACTGAGAATAATAGTTGTGAGGCGATGGATGATTCTCAACACTGCTCGAAGCCATAAAAATCTTTAGTTGGAATGTTTGAGGCTTGGGGAATCCTCAGACGGTTCGAGCTCTCTGATTTTTCATTAGCAATAAAAATTTGGATATTCTTTTCCTCATGGAAACTCGGTTACATAAACACCGAGTTGATAGCTTTCGCTTTTTGTTTGAGGTTAGGGTTGAAGTTCGCTCTATTTTGTCTCCTTTATTGGGAAGTAAATGTAGTTTGGTTGTTGATCATAAGTCCACTACAGGTAAAAAAGCAAGGTTCCTTGTTTCTCAGCAACTGAGAATAATAGTTGTGAGGCGATGGCTGATTCTCAACACTACTCCAAGCCATAAAAATCTTTAGTTGGAACGTCTGAGGTTTGGGGAATCCTCAGATGGTTCGAGCTCTCTGATTTTTCATTCGCAATAAAAATTTGGATATTCTTTTCCTCATGGAAACTCGGTTATATAAACGTCGAGTTGATAGCTTTCACTTTTTGTTTCCTCAGTTTCATTTATTTTCTGTTGATGCTATTGGTCAGTCAGGTGGTTTGCTTCTTCTCTGGCACAAAGACTTGGATTTGGCTATTAAGTAATTCTCTTGTCACCATATTTTATTTGAGATTTTTTATTTTTATGGAGTGCCTTCTTAGAATGGTTTATATTACTTGGCGATATCGTGTGCTTGCGGTTTTGCATCAACATTTAGGTTTTTATGGGTGGCCAGAATCATATATGAAGCATCTTTCATGGCAGCTTTTATCACATGTCTATTCTTCATTATTGTTACCATTGGTTTGTTTTGAGAATTTTAATGATATTATGTCTATTCGTGAAAAGAGAGGTGGGCGGGATGTTTCTCAATTTTCCCTATCGGGGTTCCGAGCTGCTATTGATAATCTTCAATTGTGAGATATGGGTTTCTCAGGCTGTCCTTTTACCTGGAATAATGGGCAGCAAGGGGATGATTTTATTGCATAACGTATAGGCCATAGCTTTTGCTCTCTTTCTTAGGATGCTCTTTTCCAGAGACAAAGGTATGTCATTTAGTAAGTTTTTCCTTTGACAACATTCCTATCTTGTTAGACACGGAGGGATTTCTTCAAAATTTTATTAAAAGGGTGTGGCCTTTTCTCTTTTAGTTTAAAGAGCCGACTTGTGAAGATTTGATTCGATAGATGTAGACTGATCAGGCTAGTTCTTCAGGTTCTAGTTCAATTTTGGACAAAATTTTGACCTATGGTGTTGCTCTTCAGGTTTGGCATAAAAACAATTTTGGCAACTTTTCTCATCAAATTCGCAAGGTGTTAAAAATCTGGAACAATTGCAGCTCAATTCTCATAATGATGGTGATCGAGCTGAGATCTTAAATCAACAATAAAAATTGAATGAGTTACTGGAGGCTGAAGAAACGTTTTGGCATCAAAGATCTCGTGCTATGTGATTACTTGATAGAGATAAAAACACTAAGTTTTTTCATCAAAAGGCGTCAAATCGAAGAAGGAATAATTCTTTAGCCTGAATAAAAAATTCTGCTGGGGTGTGGTGTGATAGTCCTGATTCTATTTTTCAGGTTATTCATGATTATTTTTTGAAGCTTTTTGTAGCAATGGCATTTCTCAGGTTGAGTCCATTCTTGAGGGTATGCAATATTTTCTTTTAATGGAGGATAGGGATTATTAGAATGCCCCGTTTCAGGTTGAGGAAGTGTTTTCAGCTCTAAAGCAGATGCATCCTAGCAAAGCTGCTGGCCCTGATGGTATGTCTGCTCTTTTTTATCAATGCTATTGGGATATTATTGGGCACAATGTTACCTCCTGTGTGTTGGAATTTTTGTCGAATGGTGTTATGCTTGAGAAGTTAAATCACACTTTTCTTACTTTAATTCCTAAAGTTAAAAATCTTGACTCCATGAAAGATTTGAGACCTATTGGCTTATGCAATGTGTTATATAAAATTATTGTTAAAGTTTTAGCTAATAGGCTTAAGTCTGTGCTTCATTCTTTGATCTCTCAAAATCAAAGTGCTTTTGTGCCTGGAAGACTGATTTTTGACAATTCTATTGTTGCTTATGAAATGTTTCATTCTATAAATAATAGAAGTATGGGGAAGTTTGGCGCTCTTGCTCTTAAATTGAATATGAGTAAAGCATATGACAGGGTTGAATGGTCTTTTTTGGAAAGGATTTTTATTCATATGCAGTTTCCTTAACATTTTATTAAGTTGATCATGTAGTGTGTGAGTTCTGTTTCTTTCAGTTTCATGATTAATGGTTCTCCTCAAGGCTTTTTGGTTCCTTCACCGGGTTTGAGGCAAGGGGATCCACTATCCCATTACTTATTTTTATTTTGTGTAGAGGGTCTTTTTGCTTTAATTTCTTCCTCAGTGAGAAATGATTTATTACACCCTATTTGTGCTTATCGCTCTAGTCCTTGCATTTCTCATTTGCTTTTTGTAGATGATAATATGATTTTCTCTGGGGCTTCTTCTGATGATTGTGAGTATATTAAAAATATTCTATCTATTTATGAAAATGCTACTAGCCAAATTGTGAATTTTGACAAGTTTGTTGTGTCTTTTAGTAAGGCTGTTTCTGAAGAGAGGTGTCATGATCTTCGATCTGTACAGGGTGTTCGCTATGTCCATAACCATTCTAAATATTTGGGCTTACCATCTTTTGTGGGTAAATCTAAAAAGTCTCTATTTTGTTTTTCGAGGGATAGAATTTGGAAAAAAAATCTAAGGATGGAAGGAGAAATTATTATCCTCTACTGGGAAGGAAATTTTGCTCAAATCAATTTTCCAGGCAATTCCCACTTATATCATGAGTTATTTTGCACTTCCTTGCTCTTTCTGTAATGAGCTTCAACTTTTAATGAATAATTTTTAGTGGGGCAATAATTTGAATGATAGAAGAATTCATTGGCAGTTATGGAATCACATGTCTAAATCTAAAACTGATGGTAGACTAGGCTTTCAACATCTATATTCTTTTAACTTGGCTCTTTTGGCTAAGAAAGCTTGGAGGCTTCTCACTTAACCGGATTCTTTAAGTTCTCAAACTTTAAAGGCTAAGTATTTCCGCCATTGTTCTTTGTTGGATGCTTCATTTAGTTGTAATCCTTTGTATCTTTGGTGTAGTTTGATGAAAGCTCTTCCGGTTCTCTCTTGAGGCTTGTGTTAGAGAGTTTGGGATGGCCGTTCTATCAATGTTTGGACTGATAACTGGATTTTCTGGTGACAGTTTAAATCGAATTACCCATACTCAGAGTGTCCCTTCTATCACTAGAGTCGCTGATCTTATTAATATTGAGTGTTGAATGTGGAAGGTTAATCTTGTGCACTCTTTATTCAGTCCTGAGGTAGCTCAAACTATTCTCTCTATCCCCATTAGTTATAGATTGCCAGTGGATTCTTTATTTTGGAAATTTTCTAGAAACAGTGCTTATGATGTTAAGTCAGGTTATTTTATGGCCAGACATCTTAATTTACATGAGCCTTCTTCTTCGTCTCTCTAGGATGTTTATAAACCTTTTTGGAAGAAACTATGGTTGTTTTCTATTCCTCTAAAGGTCAAGATGTTCACATGGCATCTGTGTAATAATATTTTGCCCTCATTTCAGGTTCTCCGAGCCAAGGGTCCGATGGATGATCATTGTCCATTGTGTGGCAATCCTAATGAATCTCTTTTGCACATATTTTCCTCATGTGATTGGGTTCGATGTGCTTGGTTGGGTTGTCTGCTGTCCATTAGAGCTGATGCTACAAATTTTATCTACTATTTTCAATTGGACTTGTTCTTCTTTAAGAGGTTATTTAAGGAGTCGTTTGAGCTTTTTCTCACGGTGCTGTGGAATGTGCGGTTTCACCTGAATAAAGTTGTTCATGATAACTTAATTAAACATCCCTCTTATATTGGTCTTCAAGTTGCCTCTCAACTGTCCAATTTTCAGCAGTCCTAGATTAAAAGATCAGTGTCTATGAGTGATGGCTCTTCTCCTCCGATGCAGTCTTGGCGTCCGTCGGCGCCAATGAATGTTAAAATTAATACCGATATTTCTGTGCTGCCAGGGGGTGCGACTGTTGGGTTTAGTGTTGTCATCCGGGACTCGACAGGTGAAGTTCCTTTATCTGCAAGAAATCGGGTTATCAGGTTAATTCCATTAAACATTTGGAGGCTCAAGTTGTTCTATTCTGTCTTCAACTTGCTTTGGATGCTTGCTTCTCTTGGATCGAAGTTGAATCAGACAACTTAATGGTGATTAGTGCCTTGAAGAACCATTCTTCAAATTTTACCCCTCTGTCCAATACTCTCGATGATAATTTTTCTTTGGCTCAATCTTTTCATTTTGTTTCTTTTTCTTTTATTTCTAGGAATCATAATAAAGTTGCTCATTCTCTAACTAGATGGGCAATCAGCTTGGGTGATGTTTCTATCTTGATGGAAGATGTTCCATCATGTGCGCTTCATGATGTATTAAAGGATTATGCCTCTATCCTTTGATTTTTTTGAATGAAATATTTTTCCCTAAAAAAAAATATTTTGTGAGAGTTTTATCCCTTACACGGTTCACCTAACTTGAACTTTGAGTTTTATCCCGAGTCTTAGTGATGCCAATGAAAAGTCTTGGCCAACAGGCCAAAGGCGTACTGGCAAAAAATTAGCCATGTCAAATGTAAAAAATAAAAATAAATCCTAACTATTATTGTAGTGTGCGGTTAAGGATCAATTAATCAAATTGTATTTTTTTTTTCTCATTAATGACGTGCTATTTTTTTATTCATTTAGCTCTGATTGAATTTCAAAGTCTCACAATTTCAAATAGGAGTTCACTATTAATAAGTCAAAACTCTAGTTTAAATTCACCTAACCTCATGCATCTGCACGTAACTAGGCTCACAGGTGATACATTCTTTATATTCCATACTAGATTTGTGTTTCCATGGATTCATGACCATGTTTCCCGCTGTTGTGCTCCTTATGCAGAATATCTATTCTTTTCCCACATTTCCCTCTCTGGGGCAGTACTCTAAAGACATGAAAATGAATCCAACGGCCAGATGACAGGAAGAGAGGAGGGAGTAGTTTTAGGGTTGCTTTCAGAAGGACAAGACATATCTACGTACGGAAAAAAATAAAGAAATATGGAAGTGAATTAATGCTTCTCCTTTATTACTTTGCTGCGCCTATAACTATGAACTAAAACACTTGCCTTTGCTTTTATTTTTTAAGGAAAATAGCTTACCGACTATAATTCAATTTTTTTTTTTTTTTTTTGACAGGACGTGGAAGGAGAGGGAATCTGAGCCCTCTACCTCTAAATAGAACCGATCTCATAACTAAAATTAATCAATTCTAAACGGATAACTCAATATTTAAATACTTATGATCGACGCCGCTAATAATTTGAACGTATGACCTCACGAAATTGCTTAGCTATATATACGACATTTTTTCATTAATGGTAGTGTAAGGACTAGGATTGATTGGTACGGAAAAAGACTTAGGTTCGAGTTTGATTTGACTACACAAGTGAAAGATGGTTTTCATAGAAGTAAGTAAAAGTAAAAGTGATAGTAAAAACAAAAACCTATTTGGTATATATATATATTCTCATTATAGTAATCCTCTTTCTTTTCAAAAAAAAAAAAAAAATCCTCTTTCATGAATTGTTAATATCAACGACCGTGTCCATTAATATAAGGCTCTATTATTTTTGTTCGCAACTCTCAAATATATTCTGAAGTAAATATTGAATCTTAAAATTTTTTTTGTCTTAATAGAAATTTTTTCTTTTAAAATTAAATCATATTAGATCTTATTTTAAAAAAATTATAATTAAATCCTATAAGACAAATAATTTTTTTTCCTAATAGAAATTTTTTCTTCGAAAATTGGATCATATTAATTTGATATTATTTTAAAAAACTCTAACAATTAAGTTCTATAGGTCAAATAAAATTTTAATTGTAATGGTTAATTAAGGAAAAATTATTTAGACTAATAAATAAATTGATAATTTTTTTTAAATATATATATCACCTAATTATAAAATTTTAAAAATTTTTAAGCCTACACACTAATTTTTTATTTTTAAATTTTTTTAACTTTCATAAAAATTTATTTAAAATTTTTTAAACTTTACAATTAAGTGATATACATTTCAAAAAAATCATGAATTTTAATCATTAATTTAAATAATTTTGGTTAGTCAACTATTAAAATTAAATTGATAAATAAAATTTTATTATTGAACTGTTAAAATTAAATTTTGAATAAACTTGATGAATTTTTCATGTGTATATCACTTAATTCTAAAGTTTTTAAAATTTTTAACTCTAATTTTTTAAAAAAAAAATTTAAAAACTGCAAAAAAAAAATTTTAAAATTTTTCTAAAAATTATTATATAGGCTTAAGAATTTTATAATTAGGTGATATATGTTTTTTAGAAAAAATTTATTAGTTTTATTTATTAATCTAAATAATTATTCATCAGTTAACCATTAAAATTAGGGTAAATTATGATTTGTCCCTTATATTTTGGTCCAATACACTATTTCGTCCCTAACATTTAAAAAAATACTTATTCATTCCTGACATTTGCTTTTTTTAGCACTCATTAGTCCTTCTGTAGGGATGAAATAGTACATGAAAAAACAAATGTCAGTGACGAAGTAGTGTATTAGACCAAAATACAGGGGACAAATCATAATTTACCCTTAAAATTAAAATTTTATTTGACTTATAGAACTTAATTATTAGAGTTTTTTAAGATAATGTCAAATTAATATGATCCAATTTTTTAAAAAAAATTTAAATCAGGAAAAAAATTTTAAAGTCCAATATCAATTTTAAGATATAGTTGAAGGTCGAATTTGACCCTTTTTAACTTATTTTTGTCGTTGGTTTTCTCTTTCATGGGTAAGAACAATTGCTCAATTTGGCTGTGGGGAATAATATTAGGAACATGTGCCATAGTGAACCACTTAAGTAAGTTGAGACTATAATAGTCAAGGCTCAAAGAGGAATAGGTTAGAATTTGTTATTGAAAGGTCCTAGTCTCATGCCATACACACATACTCCTAAAATTGATACAAAGATGTTTCAAGAAAGATTGTCTAATTTGTTAGTATCTCAAAAGCAAGACATCTAAACTGTACCTCCCTTTATTACAATAATTTAGAGACATTGACCAATCTCAAGCAAATCAGTTTTTATCCTTGATATAGCTTCTGCCCATCTTTCACAATCTATATGTCTAGCAACCAACATATTGCTAGATTTCAGCTTGCAAAATTAAACCAATTATAATAGGGTAGCTTTGGATATCATTTCTAGCATTGTGTCCATGAATTTTGAAAATTGCAGAGCTTCCACGTGTACACAACTTCAGATAGATTTTGGATAATTAGCATTGTTTCTAAAATTACCTATGAGAGAAAACATTTTATGGTGCTTTTGACAAGCTAGGTAGAAACTATTTTGGACCCCTTTAGTATTTTTCTTTTTATTTATTTATTTATTTCCAAGCATACGCATGCCAATTGCCAAACAAATATGAAATTTGTTGTAATCAAATTATTCTACTACTGATTGTTTAAAAATTATAATCGGAGCCATGCAATTTTAAATAGCTAAGTTGACTTTTATAAGTAAACTCAATTTTATTATTTTTTATTAGTAGAGAGTAAGTATGACTTAAGTTAAGGGTGAATACGGGTCGGGAAAATTCGAAAATTTAAAATCTCTGGAACTATACCATATTTTAGGGATTTTAAAAATAAAATTTTCAGTACCAGTACCTAATTTAAAAATCTTCATACTAATACTATCCCACTTTTCGGGATGGTTCGGTATGGAGATTCGGTTTTATCGGAACGAATCGGTATGATACGATTCAAAATAGGAATTCAAAAATTTATGTAATAGACAAATTTATATCATTAATTAAAATTATATTTATTATCCACAAATCAAAACGAAATAGTTTTGGGGAAAAAAATGTCGCTTTAATTATTATATATATATATATATATACACACAATAATAATAATAATTCTAATAATATTATTTACCTTATTACTTTTAAATAAGAACAATAAAAATAAATTACTTAATAACAATAATAATTATTAAATTATTAAATATAATAATAGCAATATATTTTAATTAATAAAAATAACCTATCTTCTATTATTTTTATTTATAAGATCACTTCTTACTTTAATCCAAACGATGTAGTTTTGGTAAAAACTACGTCATTTTAGTTATCTATAATATATGTCTATATGTTATTATGTAGCAAAACAATAATTATAATAATATTATTTAGCTCATTAATTTTAAATAATATCAATAAAATTATATTACTTAA
>CATIWK010083181.1:0-13304 GCA_949634005.1 Mallotus japonicus
TTTAATCTAATTGCTTGCAAATTGGATTCTAATTGTTGTGCTCCCACTATTTCGTTTTCTATCTTAAAGCCAAAGTCTAGTCTTATGCATGCAAGTTGCATTTAGTTCTTAAGATCAAACTTTTCCTATGGCGGGCTCAAAATGATTCTCTCCTTTGCTTTTCTAATTTGAAAAAGAGAGGTATTCCAATCCATCATCCTTGTCCATTACTTAAAAAAACACTAATTATTTAAAAGATTGCCCTTGGAGTCGGGGAATTTGGTTGGTGTCACCATTTGAAAGTTGATTAAGTTCTAAGGAGAATATGAGTTTTGATATTATGGTCTCTATGGTTCCATGAACGGTCAAACAGGGTTGATGCCTTGATGGTGCAGCAACTTCTTCTTCTTCTTGATTGCTTGCAATCTATTATTCCAGCCATGTCAAGTTCCATGCTCATTTCTAACTTGCCATCTCCTATTCAAAGAAGGTGGATTCCTTAAATGAATGGCATTATCAAAAATAAATAAATAAAACTATTATTTAAAAATATATATTTTCATTACAAATTAAAATAATGGTCAATTTTTAAAGGAAATAATAAATTGGTAGCTTTTTTAAAAAAAATTGTAAAAGGTAAAATTTGAATTATCAAATTAATTTTTATTTAATTTAAAAATAAAATAGATTAACAAAAAAAACAATAATGGCCAATGTGCCTATCACATGATTATTTTCCAAATGAAATAGGATCATCAAAATTTTTCTCATTGGGAATAAAGAACCTTCCCTTTTTGACATCAAAAGTTAGCCTATCATTATTTGCATAATTGCATCCAAATGTGAATATGTAATGAAAAGGGGAAGATTTGATGGTGGTAGATTCACAAGCTGATCCTTTTTTTTTTTTTTTTTTGACTAAGCACATAACATTACAATTACATGTCCTTTGGTTTTAGAAACTAAGCTTAAACAGATGGCCCCAACCCCATGTTTCACCTTTTCTTTTTCACCAAAATGTGCTGCCACTTGTCCATAATTATTGTTATACTTTCCAAATTTAGGGTTGAATTTCCAATCTAATCTACCCATCTAGCCTTATAATTAAAGGTAAAATGAGATGTTCAACTAGATTTTAATTTCAATAATTTTCATATTTAATTAGAGCAAGGATAATTGAGGAACTAAAAATCAATAATTTATTTTTTTAATTAACATAACTATAAAAAAAACTCATTTAAATAGTTTTTACATTTATTTTAAATGATATATTTTTAGAAAATAAAATTTTTATTTTTATTATTCAATTATAAATTTAATATCAATAATAATGATAATTTTTATTCTTTTATTTAAAAAATAAAAATGTGTATATATGCCAATCATTCTATTTACAATTCTGCTCCGTAGTGTTATAAAAGAATTTAATTTATTCCTG
This sequence comes from Mallotus japonicus, assembly GCA_949634005.1. Taxonomy (NCBI): domain Eukaryota; kingdom Viridiplantae; phylum Streptophyta; class Magnoliopsida; order Malpighiales; family Euphorbiaceae; genus Mallotus; species Mallotus japonicus. The sequence goes on from CATIWK010083181.1 coordinate 1,418, forward strand.
GGCTGGTTAATTAGAGCACCCATTGGCTTATTTTAATATTTTTGTAAATAAATAAGATAATAAAATTTTCATATTTAATTTTTTTTTTTTAAAAAAAAGAAAAGCAAACTTTATAAGAAAAGTTAATGGGTTTTTTTTTTTTTTGAAAGAAAAGTTAATGGGGTTATAGTATATGAAGCTTGCAAGAAATAAATTATAATGGCTTGGAGAAATAGAGTGTGTTGACAAAATGTGCAAAAGGTTGTCCAAACTCCAACACCACTCACACATTCATGTCCTTTAAGATATGCAAACAAAAAACTAAAAAAAAAATGTTGAGTTTCCTTTGATTGATTGATTGATTGATGATCATGACCGTTAGCAAGCCGCCACCACACGTAACCTGACAAATTACCATTTTCCATATTACCTTCATTTTGTGGCAATTTTTTTTTTACCAAATTTGCTAGTTGTTAGGTCAGATTAGAAGGGAGGGGGAAAATGAAATGAGGATTTGAATCCACCATATTATATAATTTTTTGGCAATTGACACCAACCTCTTATATATATATATATATATATATATATATATATATAATTCATTTATTTACTCATAGATATATGATAAACGGTCATGAAAGTTCAATGAGTTGTACTACTATAATATATAAATATTACAATCTTATAATATTCTTTTTTCTTTTTTTTTTTTTTGAAAAATATAATATTCATTTATTTACACCTTGGTTTTCATGATAGATGGATTAATTTAATTCTGTGTTGTGGAGTCAGTTGAGTTTAATATTTCCATTAATGGTTCCTTGTCTAATACCTTTAAGCCACAAAGAGGTATTAGATAAGGAAACCCCATCTCACCCTATTTATTCATTTTAGTTGCAGATTATCTCTCAAAAATGATTGTGTATGAGAAGCAACATGGCAGGATAAAGGGTGTAAGAATAACCAAGCATTGTCCAATTATCACTCATGCTCAATTTGCTGATGATACGGTCATTTATGGGGGTCATTTATGGGGAAGCCAATGAAGATGAAGTCTATTATTATAAGGTTGTTTTGTGCAAGTATGAAAGGGCCACGGGTTAGAAAATTAATCTCCACAAATCAGAATTAATATTTAATGTTACAGCTCCTATAGAACTCAAACAACATTTGTGTGGAGTCTTTGGTGTTCAGGAATCAAAATATACATCAAAATATTTGGGGCTTCCATTGGAGTGGGGTCAAACTAAAAAGAAATTTTTTAGCTTTTTGCTTCAGCGAATGACTGAAAAAATTCATGCATGGAGGAGTAGATTTTTATCTCTTGCTGGGAGAGAAATTATGATCAAGTCTGTGTTACAGTCTCTTCCTTCTTATGTTATGGCGGTTTTCAAGCTTCTATCAACACTGCTTCATCAACTAGAAATGATTATTAGAAGTTTTTGGTGGAGTCAGGATGCTGATGCCAAAAAAATGCATTGGGTTAAATGGAGTCTATTAACCGAGACTAAAAAAATGGGTGGCTTGGGTTTTCGGGAACTGGACTTGTTTAATATTGCCATGTTAGGTAAAATGGGGTGGCGCATCATTTAGAATCCCAAATGATGTGTGCTCAACTTTTGAAAGGTTTGTATTTCCCATCCTCAACGTTTTTGAATGCTAAGCTTGGTAGTAGACCTTCTTGGCTGTGGACCAGCTTATTAAAGGGTCGGGAAGTATTACATAAAGGTTGTAGGTGGCATGTGAGATCCGGGAAAGATATTAGAATTTGGGAGGATCCATGGATTCCATCTCTTCCAAATTTTCACCTTGTTTCTAACCAACCCGACAATACTGATGTGTTCTTAGTGAAAGACTTGGTTGATAATTCGACTGGTGAATGGAAACAGGATGTTTTAAATTCCCGTTTCTCTTTGAATGAACAAAAGGCTATTAAAAGCATACTTGTTCAAAATGGAGCTGACAATGATAAAGTTATTTGGCATCATGACCGAAGAGGGCAATATTCAGTTAGAAGTGCTTACAAGCTTCTTAAGGTCATTTCCCGCCAAAGTGATAATTCAGGGAATAATTCCAACGCTAGCACCTCCAATATGGAGGTATGGCAATCAATTTGGAAACTACCAATTCCACCTAAAATCAAGGTTTTCTTGTGGAAGTGTTCTTGGAATGCTTTGGCAACTAATTCAGCCTTGGCTCATAGAGGTTACAGAGTGGAGGATAAATGCAGTAGATGTGGTACAAAATCTGAAACACTGGAGCATGTATTATTTTTGTGTGAATACTCAAAAAGAGTTTGGTTTGCTAGCCCATTTGGTTATGTTCCTCAAGCATTTGGGTTTCATTCTTTTAACAGGTGGTGGGTGGAGATGATCCATTTTTTTGAAAGTTCTAATATTGTTGATTCACTCAACTTAGCTGCTGGGATATGTTGGTTTATTTGGAAATCCAGAAACAAAAACCAGTTCAATGGTTCTTTAGAAGAAACGCGAGAGACAATAGAAAGAATTAGAAGCTGGTGGTCTAGTATTCAGCACTTAACTTCTAATGGAGTGCTCACTTCTATTCATCTGCCTACATATCAGTCTTTAAATAGATGGGAACCTCCTCCATTAAGTACCTGGAAGATTAATTGCGATGCTGCTTTCAACCAAATTTCAAAAAGCTGCTCAGTAGCTTCTATTTGCAGAGACAGTAAAGGTCAGCTGATTCACATTACTACCAAAAATTTTATCACTTCATCTCCTCTGCAAGCTGAAATGTTTGCCATCAAAGAAGCAGTGCATTTGGCGAATAAATTCAGCAATATACATCTCTTCATAGAGTCTGACTGCCTTGAAGCTGTGCAATTGTGTAATTCTTCATCAGATTGTATGCCTTGGGAAGTGGAAGTACTAGGTGAACAAGTTCACAAATTGCTTGCTAGTAATCAGAATATTCAGCTAAAGCATATTTCAAGGAATTTGAATCAAGTTGCAGATTGGTTGGCCAAGCATAGCTCAGCTATTTCTTTATCAAATTCTGGCTTTAATATTCATCCTCATTTTCTGCAGCTTGTTATTAAGGAACAATTGATGTAATTTTGTTTTGTTTATGATACTGCATTTGGTAAAAAAAAAAAATTAAATCATATGAAGGTGAGCTTATATTTTTAAAATTTTTAATTAATTTTATTACATAATAAATAATATTTTTAATTATTGGAACAATTATTATTATTATTATTAAAGAACTACTAAAGCAGCGGCTTTGCACGTACATTCTACAAGATTCTTTTCACCGATCAAACCCAACAACTCCAACTTTTTCCTATATATTATTTTACTTTACCGGCCTAGCCTTACGTGCTTGTAATTATTGTAGCCTCAAATATGTTATTTACCACTGCTCAAATATTTATTCAAAGAGATGAACCCGTGAACATATTCTCGGACAGGTTCACGGGTTCTTCTTTCTGGATTTGAATATTTTTTCTTTCAGCACTGGAGTTAATAATCTAGTGATGAAATTCTATTTTTTTCTTAAAATAAAAATCCATTCGCTTTTTTTTAAAAAAAGTATCATCGTTCAACTTATTGTCAATTTTAGCAAAAGGAAGAAAAATTACGCCTGATGGTAGACTTCGTAATATATTAGGCAACTGTTTTATATTTGATTAAAGGTCATTAAACTTGATAGAGTAAAGAAATGGCACACACGGCTAAGGTTTGAATAGTTTTAAAAACTCAAGTTTTTTTTTTTTCTAGTTTTCAGCACCAGTTCAATCATGAAGGAAGAAAGCATCTAATCCTCTTTTCTTATTATTTTTCTTATCATAAAATATGAATATAAATAAAATTTATTTAATATATAATTTACTATCTATATGTCTATTTGATACTTTTAAAAATATTAGAAATTCATTTTAAAATTTAATTATTATATTTCAAGTAAAATTAAAATTTATTTATTGCAAAATTATTATAGTAAGTGTAAAAAAATACAAACAAATAATAAAAAAATGTCCAAACATAAAATATTTTTTGCGTTTCCATATATATTAGGCCTATGGATATAAAAATTTAAACGTTTGTGAAATTTTACAATTTTATCCTAATTGTTTAATTTTGGCAAGAATATTCCAATTTTATCAACTTGTTGGAAATTTTAGTATAAATAAGTATATGACCAAAATCAAACAAAAAATGCTGATGTGACATCCATAAAATATTAATTTTATCCTTTATATTGTGAACTTCAGAAAGGTATATTGGCATAAAAAAAATTCACGCATTTGTGAGTTTTGACAGTTTTATCCCATTTTTAATTTTAAAAAAGATAATTCTATTTAAAATCATTTGATCAAAATAAAATAAAAAGTGTTGATACGAATAATTAACAAATTAAATTCACATATGATAAATTTTTAAATTTTTGATTGACTATTGCTTCAATAAAGTTTTAAAAAATTATTTATGTGTGTGCGCATGGGTGTGTATATACATTTTAAATAAATAATTTTTTGAATTAATAAATTGTTTCAATTAAAATATTTTATCAAAATTTAAATGTTAGGATAAAATTGTTGAAAATTTTGAACGTTTGGGTTTTTTATACCAATAGAACATTATAGATTTAGAAAATTAAAACCGGTAAATATAATATTTTACAAGATATTTTTATTCAATTTTAACACCAAAAAAAAAAACTATTTGTACTAAAATTGTTAAATATTAATCAGATCATGACATTTTTGCAAAAATTAAAAGGTCGCAAACATTTGTACTAAAACTATAAAAAGTTACAAATATTTGGATTTTTCACACCACTAGACCTATATATTATTCCTATCCATTTTCAAAGCCAATACCACATATAAAAGCACATTGATCTTTAATCATCGTCCAGTACCCTTAGAAGAGTATATGTCTATTAACTTTTCTAGCAAAATGAGTTGTAATTTTCTCTCAAGTGTTTTACATTTCATGAGCCTTGTTCATGTTCTCATTGTTGCTGTGTCAAACCAAGTTATGGCTTCTTCACTTTACGATACAACAAAAGGGTTCATCTCCCTTCCTCTAAATCAATCAAATTTTGTCATTCAAAGGCCACATGATGTGCCTCAACATCAAAGATATAGCTTCAAAAACGGCATTCACAAATTATGGGTCTACTCCACTGATAAACCTCACTCTCCTACTAGCAAAACTAATCCTCGAACTGAAATCCGTATACATGTAAGCCATATTAAATTCATTGTATATATGCGCGCAAGTATGGTTCTTCTCTATAACATGATTAGCATTAATCTTTTTTGGATTTCTTTTTTTTTTAAAAGAATGCTAACAACCTATATTGCACGGATACTTCAATTAGTAGGTATTTTTCCGTATCCATATCCCCGTTTCTCCATATCCGTACTACCTAAACACTTCAATTTAGAAGACAAACACTTCAATGAAACCGTTTTCCCGTATCCGCCGTCTCCGTGCAACATAACTAACAACCATTATTTTGTACGATTCTTTTTATCATTTTTTTTATTGATCTACTTTATTAGTTTTTTTAATAAAAAAAATTATTATCATCAATTTATGTAAATAAAATATCACTTTTATTATCAAATGTAACTTTTCAAATTATTTATAATAAAAGTCATCAAGTTTTTAATAGAAAATATTAATAAGGTGGACTAGCAATAAAATAAGTGTTAAAAAATTATCCAAAGTGATTGTTGCTAGCATTTCTTCTCTTTTTTTACTCCATATTTATTTCTTTTTTTATTATTATTTTACTTCTTTTTTCTTTAAATAGTCACTAGACAGTATAACATTTACTTTTATGAAACATCGTATTCATATATACATATTAATATTTTCATTTCCATTAAAAACACATTAACTTACCAACAAGTTCTACTAGTATATGTCATTTCTAAAAAAAAAAAATTGCAATTATATCTGTGAAATTGCTTCGCATTCTATTTAAATTTTTTTAAATTCATAGAAAAATTAAATAATTTAAATTCTGATGGTTAACATACAAAGGGTAGTCTCTCCTTTTAAATAAGATAAAATTAATTTCACAAATTAATAATGGTAAGTTTAAAACCCCACATCTCAATTATTAATGGTAGCTAGCACTTATATTTTCTTTAGGTTTACATAATTCTTAATGCTAGCTAGCACTTATATTTTCTTTAGGCTATATATATATAGGTACTCCCATCCTAAGAAGGGAAAAGAAGACTTTGGTAAAAAAAAAAGACATGGTTGCTCTTTCTAACATAGCTCTATTAAACTACGTAGCTTTCCTTCTTACACTGCTTAGATTGGCAAATAGGTGGCTTATTAATCCAACTCGTGGTTTCATTGATCTCCCATTTAACACATCTCATTATCATATCCAGAAGCCTTATAACTTACCTGTAAACAAACGTTATAGCTTCATAAATGGAATCCACAGGCTATAGGTATACTCTAGTGACAGCCCTCTCTCCAAAAATAGCCCAACTAAGCCTCGAACAGAGATCATAATTAGCGTAAATCATCTTTGAACTTTACTATAATTAACCACTATGTACTATTCTTTTGTTATATATATATATATATATATATATATATATCCTGTTTCATTTAATCGTTTTCTTTCATTGGTAGTATCTTTTGATAGCTAGCTTTTGCATTTATGTTTCCAATTGTTCAATTATTGTTTACATCTAGTATCATCACATGCCATCTTTTAGTCTAATATATAAATTTAGTTTAATATATAGTTGATTACTATAGTCGTTAATTTGAACAATATTTATTTTACAGGGATACGATTGCTCATCTGGTGTTTGGCAATTCGAAGGATATGGGTATGTGCCAAATGGTACGTCAGGTGTGTGCATAATGCAAGTGTTTGGTTCGAACCCACCTCATGCCACAACCTTAATGCTTAGAGTGTATAATGGCTCACTATCTTACTATAAAAGTCCAATAATTGTGCCATGCATCTACAACAGATGGCTCAGGCTAAATGTGATACATGATGTGGATGCCTCTGAAGTTGAGGTCTATATTGATGGGATTCCAACTTACAAGGCACCTGGGCGTGGAGGGACTTCTCATTACTTCAAGTATGGTGTCTATGCACAAAATGATGATTCTTATTATATGGAGTCTCGCTGGAAGGGAATCAAGATTCTTAAAAAATGTGATTAATTAATTGTTGTAACCTATGGAATAATGTTATTATGTCTCATACAGCCCACAAATTTTATTTTATTGTTAAGAGATTACTGTTGTCTGTTAAACTGCTGTTACATTATTAATGTTTTCATTAGGCTATGAGCTTTTATCATGTTGCCATGGCAGTCGTATTCTTATCATGCATTATCATTGAATGTGGTAGGAATTGTTAGTTATTTACTATTTAACAGTTATAATAATAATAATAATAATTGACATTTGATAATTGTTATGATGTTTAAGAGCTTCGATTTAGATTAGCCCCCATTTAAAATTTCTCATCAGCAATTATATTTCTTTTAAATTTATTTATTAAATTACAATCAACAACAACTATTTTAATTTTACTAAATATTTAGTATCCATCAGCTATCAATTTCCAACAACTAGTTATTAACTATCAACCATCATCCATTAGCAACTAAGAGGATGTTTGCATAACTATTGAGAGAAGTTGTTAGTAGTTCACTTCTCAACAGCTATAGTAGTAGTGTTTGATTAAGTTTTAAAATTGGTAGCTAGTAGCTATTATGATACTAAACAGCTTTAGTTCTAATCAATTCCACTCTAATTTTTTTAAGGAATAAAACTAAATTTTATTGACTACGGAGACAAATGATTGGACTCAAGCATTACACTAGAGGAAAAAGTTGGAGGAATTTCATCCTTCCATAACATCTCTTCTGTGTTCATTAACCATCCATAAGAAGCGAGATACGATGAATTAAAAAGGAAAGCAACTGGCGAGTTCAAGGGTCTGACTATCTATTTTAGCTGTGAGCGATTGAAAACTATATGCTGAAAATAGATATTTTCACGTAATAGGTTTTGTCTGCATAATTAGCCAATAGTCGCTATTGCAATAACTGTTGCCAAGATAATATTTTTCTAAGTGTTTCATAATGCTATTTCCATATTTGTACCCACTGATAAGGATAAGTATGGAGAGTTTTAGATACATACAATTAGATATGTATTTATCTTGTATATATATGTAGTTGTAACAATGTAACATATGTGTTAATCTCTTTTACGCCTCAAGAAGTTTGAACAATAAAAATTAATATTTTTCAAATTACAATATGAACCTAATGCTACCTACACTCATTGTACAAAAGGAATGTCATATCAACTCGCTGCCTTACAACATCCACTGCATGTGATAACGAATGGATTAGGATCTGAATATCGTCCTTTCATCTAGTGTATTGAAAATCAAGTCGATGTAGTGTCATTTGATGATTTGTATGGCCTCCCCAAGAGTGAAGAAGCGAGTCTTATTAAGGAAGCAAAATTTAAGGAGCCAATTCATCCTACACCACTATCAGCCTTCTTTAATTCTCAATCTCCATAAATAAGAGGACGAGGCAGGTCTCTTAGAGGACGAGGTAGAGGTAATTTACCAAGGCATTCACAAAATTCTTTCTCTCAATAATAGCACTACACATGTTCTTCTTCCTCACAAAGTCCATACTATCTCTTATGCCATAATTGTTAAGGAATATATGATACATTGCGAAGAACTGCTCCTCACTAAAAATTGACCGAGATACCAGAACCTTCACTTCTAAGCCATCAACCAGTTTAGTCTTAACTTCTTCACCAAATACTTAATAATGGATCATGGACTCTAGTGCTACACATCACCTAACTCATGAAATTGAAAATTTAAGCAATCGCAAGGACTATCAAGGTCCTGATGATATCACAATTGGAAATGGTAAAACCTTTTTAATTTCTCACATTGATTCTTCTTGTTATTCTTCTAAAAACAAATTCTTTACTTTATCTGATATATTTCATGCTCCTAATTCTTGCAATAATCTAATATTTTTTCTTCTTTTACTACAACTAATAATGTGTTTGTTGAATTTTGTCCACCCCTCTTTGAGATTAAGGATATCCACACGGGAAATTTGCTCCTTACAAGCCAGAATGATGAGGGATTGTATTCGATGGCCATGACTCCAATTCCTTATCAGTCCAGTTCAAACCATGCATTACTTAGTTCTTTTTCCACTTGGCATGCTAGACTTGCTCATGCATCTATTCGTACTTATTCGTCAGGCTTTGTCTCAATCAAATATCATGTTTTCAAATAAAGATTTTCCTTTTTTTCATGCATGTGCTAATAGCAAAAGCCATAAAACTTCTCTTTTCTTGTTCAAATTTTACTACTTCTTAACCTTTAGAATTAATTTTTTCTAATTTGTAGGGGCCTTCTCCTATTCCTTCTGTTGATGGGAAATGGTATCATGTAATTTTTTTTATGATCATTTTATCAAATATAGTTGGATTTATTTTCTCATTTATAAGTCTTGAGGTTTTAAGTACATTTATTAAATTTTTTAGTGTTGTTGAGAAATTCTTTGGCAAGGCAATTAAAATGTTTTTAGGTTAACTAGGGTGGAGAATTTCAGAGTTTAACTAAATATCTTTTAGATAATGGTATTACTCAAAGAATATTATGTCCTTACACACCTGAATAGAATGGTTATGACAAAAATAACACAGACATGTAGTTGAAATAGGACTTCCCTCGTAAACCATTATGTTATCCCTTCTTCTTATTGGTGTTATGCATTTGAGAAAATATTATATGTCATAAATCAGATGTCATCTTCATTTCTTAATAATGAAACTCCATTCTTTAAGCTTTTTCATGTTCATCCTAATGATAAGGACTTAAAGGTTTTGGGGTGTTTATGTTATCCACGGCTTCATCCATATGTCAATCATAAGTTAGCTCCAAGATCTTATAAGTGTGTATTCATTGGTTATAGCAAATCTTACAAAAGCTATTATTGTCTTGATATCAATACATGAAAAATTATTATCTCACATCAAAAGTGGTGACAACGCTGGTGGTTCACGATCCGTTGCCGGTGATCCTAGTCCTCCACAAGACACAACAATTTTTGCTCATATCTTACCTATTTCAAATCCTTTCCAATTTTATTTCTACTAATTCATAACTAACCAACAGTCCTAATCCCACTACACTATAACCTTCCAATTCCCATTCAACACCAACATCTACGCCTTCCTTATACTTACCTCATACTCCAACTATATATACCAGTCCTACTTCAATATAAACAATAATCAAAATCACTCCCTCTAGTCAATCTTCACCTCAGCCGCCTTTTCCTATTCCTCCTAATAGTCCTAAGCTCTCTTCTATAGTTAACTTGTCTCAATATCCCTATCCTTCTTATCATCCCATATGAACACTTACAAGACAACATCACATAATCACATGATCCCAAAGTGGGAGTCTTAAACCCAAGACTTTTCTTACATCCAATTTTGCCTTTGATGAACTAACAACTTATAAAGCTGCTGCAAAAATTTTAGAATTATGTAAACCGATGGAAATCAAGTACAATGCTCTCCTTGCTAACAAGACCTAGGTTCTTGTTCCACCATCACAAAGTCAAAATATAGTAGGGTGCAAATAGGTTTATCGAATCAAATATAACCCAAATGGAAAAAAATCACTGTTGATTTTTTTAGAGTTTAAAGAAAAAAAGATATTGACATTGAAAGTGTTATAAAATGTGAATATATCAAAATTAAAATGGGAATCAAATCTGTAAATTAATTTTTTATTGACTCTTCCTATCTAGGACTTTCCTAATTAAGGATTCTAGACATGTATATATATGTACCTCATGTAGAATCAATAATAATAAGAAGAATTTCTCTCTTTTCTCTTTATATTCTTATCTCTGATTACAGACAGAAACACTGATGCATGATCTTATTGGTAATTCTAATGTAGGACATGATGGAGATAAAACTTTGAGAATTTATTAGAAAAACAACGATATAATGCATGGCATTAACGCTACACTAAAAGTGTTCCTGTTATTTTATCTTTTGAGAGAAAAGGAATACAAAAATATGTGTGCAAGTAAATAAAAATGCAAACTAAAATAACAAAATGTACCAACATAATTGAAAAGGTATAAAAATGTATACACAAAACAAGTATGCAAACTACAAGTAAAATCATGCATATGTTAAAGGAACTATAGACACACAATATAAAAAATACAAATATGACATGCATGAATATTAAAGCATATGTACAAATTACACATTTACTGATGTGAACGAACATGCAATGTAATAAACCAATATGTACATGTGAGTCTTTAAGTTCCTAAAGAGTACCTTAAACAAGTATGTACATGCAGTTATGCAAAGAAATTAAAATTATATGGATGCATGCATAGTTATAAATATTATTTATATGAACACATCATGAATTTATTTGAGCAAACAAATGCAGCTGAAGTGCATGAAAGAAACAACTAATGAGGTTTATAGTGCAAACACATGTATGTATCTTATAAAAAATCATTAATGAACATATTATTTATAAGAATGTATGCAAGGCTAAATATACGACCATATGCATAAATGAATATGAATGGATGCATATTTTAAAGAAAGCCACCCCTTTTGGCAAAAGTACCATATATGTTATCCAACTTGGTTCACTTCTCTTGAATTACACTAAAATGCCCCCAAAAGTTCCATGAAATATGCTTCTAGAACCCTAAATTTTACCTATAAGAATATTTTGATTTCCTCTTGGCAGGATACTTGACTTAACTTTGGAGGTAAAATGATACATTTGAAATCACTAGATGTATAGTCACAGTTGGTCACCTTGATGTGTGGT
>CATIWK010083185.1:0-20349 GCA_949634005.1 Mallotus japonicus
TGGGCAAGGATTATAGTTCGAGGGCCCAACCTGAGAAGATGACTAGGATGACACGTGTCAGTCCACATGGAGTAGAAGAAATGACATCAGCAGCCACGTGTGCATAAATTGTGCCACATATGCAACTTCCGTTAGAGATAATGGACTAGGATTAACGGGAAAATTTTTAAATTATTATAGGCCTCAATCATAAAAAATTGAACATACATGTCTTATTTGGAAGGCCTCAAATTGTTGTTATCTCATTATAATATATTGGATCTTATCTTAAAGAACTTTTACAACTAAGTTATATAAGTCAAACAACATTTTGATTCTAAGGGCTAACTAACGAAAAATTGTTTAGAATAATAAGTAAAATTGATAATTTTTTAAAAATATATATTACCTAATCATAAAGTTCTAAAAAATTTTAAGCCTAACCAACTGGGGTTGGGTTTAGCGGTAAGGGGCTAGTCCTCCACTTGTGGCGAACCCAGGTTCGAATCCCAACTAGGAGAGATGACCACCTCGCAAGGGGTCCCGAAGTATCTCGAATGGGGATCTACTCTGGATGTGGATGCTTAAAGGTGCTTCCCCACCTCGTGGTCTAACCAAAAAAAAAAAGAAGCCTATATAATAATTTTAAGGAAAAATATTGAAATTCGTTTGGTTTTTTTTGCATGGATTTTCAAAATTTTTTAAAAATTTTTTAGACTTAAAAATTTTAAAAACATTAGAATCACATGACAAATTCATCAATTTTACTCATAAATTTATTTTAAAATTCAATAATAAAAATTTATTCATCAATTTAATTTAATTGTTGACTAACAAATATGATTTAAATTAATGATTAAAATTGATGAATTTTTTTGAATATACTTTAAAATGAAAAAGTTCTTGTTAGGACCAAAAAATTAAAATCCAATGTTGACTTTGGAGCATAATTGAGAGTACAATTTAACCCTTTGACCTAATTATTATCATAATTATAATTATAATACATCACTAAACCCTTTTGGTTAATTTTTCTATATATGGTAATACTCTTCCATCAAATAATTATTGTTAAATTCTTTTTATGAAATTATAAAAAAGTAAAATTCTAATTTACATTGTGATGATTTTTTATTTTTATATGAATTTATATTTCATATACTGTCAGCGCATGGTTTAACACAGTCCAGAATGAATGTCCAATTATGAAAATAAAAAAAAATGAGCTTGTAAGTGTAAAGAGTCCTATAAAGGTGTCGCCTTAGTGCCTCTGTCAATTAAGCAGCCCCTTTATGTTGAGGTGATGTCTTAGTGACGTAATGTTATTTTTTTAAGAGAGAAAAGACCACCTCATTGTTGCGGCAATTTCTCGAATGTTCCAAACCATTAGTATCATCATGCGAATGCAAAAAATCGTAGCTAACAAGTGGAGAATGTGGTAAGCAATGGAGAGGGGCATTTTTAAAAAGGAAAAAGAAAACTAACACAAGGAGAGGGGGTCTGGAGAAAAAAAGAGGAAGGAACAAAGAGAGCTAAAAGAGTAGTAGAGGAAAAGAGGAGAGTTTTTTTATTTTTTTAAAAAAAAGAAAAAACACTGAGAGAGGCTAGAAAAAAAAAAGAAGAAAAAACAAAGAGCTTAAAAAACAGGAGAGGAAAACAAAGAGGGGGATTAATAAAAAAATTAAAGACAAAGAAAAGGTGGAGCAACAAAAAGGGAGAGAATTAGTACGAATGGAGAGAAAGTATTAGAGGTCATAGCTTCAATAGGAGACTAAATTCTGACTTTACAATTTTGGAGCTCTGTTGTTGCATTAGAAACTTCTAAGAGCAAAGTTAGAGAAAATTAAAGGGTAAAACTAAGTGATAAATAAGTAGGTGCTCCATTAATATTTTCCCTTTTTTTTATTATCCTGATCAAGACTTTTGACATGATTAATTGACAAAAGAATAATATGTTTAGTTTGCAAGGTATATGTTAGGGATTTTATTGTTGAATTCGTAACGATTAACTGCAACTTAACTACTTCTTTTGTGGGATAAATTGTTGAAAATGACAGTGTTGATGAGATGTCACCCTAGCTTTTTGAGGAGATTCTGTGCCACCCTTGATAACGTTTTATAGAATTTTGAGTGAATGGCTTAATGCTTTCTGCTTTCTGCTTTCATTTCATTTAAAAAATAAGTGAATATACAACACAATTAAAGGTTGATTTACAGAGGTTTGCTGATTTGCAATGATCTAAAGTTGATTTCTTTTTATTTACAGCTATACAAACTAATTATGGAAAGATAATAAACATGTTGTACAAAGTAAAGATTTTTTATTTATGGTAACATCCCCCCTCAAATTGATGTTAGGCGATCAAGAAGCATCAATTTTCCAACAAGAAATTGATGTCGTTATCGAGTAAGAGACTTGGTAAATGCATCATCAAGCTATGAAGCTGTGGAAACATGTGGCAGAGAAATGACATATGTGTTGACAGCTTCTCAAATGTAGTGATAATCTACCTTAATATGCTTAGTGTGCTCATGGTAGATTGGATTAGTAGCAATTTGAATAGCACTTGTATTATCAATATGGAGAGGAGTAGGTTTAGCTTGAGGAAATCCAAGCTCAAACAATAATTTCCTAAGCCAAGTAATCTCAGAGCATGGAGCAGATATAGCATGATATTCAGATTCAGTGGAAGATTTGGAAACCCAATCTTGTTTCTTACTTTTCATGATATCAAAGCATCTCCAAGAAACATACACCATCCTATTACAGGGCATCGAGTATTTGGAAAACCAGCCCAATCAACATCGTTAAATGCACTAAGATGAATAAAAGATCCAACAGGAAGGAATAAAGCACAATGTGAAGTTCCTCGAAGATATCTTATAATGCGTCAAACTGTAGCCAAATAGATGGCAGGGAGAGTGCATAACTTGACTAACTTGCTAGACAACAAATAAAATGGCAGGTCTGGTAATACTTAAGTAGCTCAAACTACCCACTAATTGGTGATACAATGAAGGGTTTGAAAGTAGTTCTTCCTCATCCATATGGTACTTGACATTCACTTCTAGAGGAGCATCAACCAAGGCAGAATCCTGAAGTCCAACTAAAGCAACCAAATCTTGAATATATTTAAGCCGATGTAAGAATATACTAGAAGAGTCTGAGTGAACTTCTAACTCCAAGAAGTATGTAAGATTGCTAAGATCCTTCATATGAAATGAGGAGCGAAGGTGCTGTTGGAGCTGAGTAGTCAAGAAAGAATATATTCCTATTATAACGATGTAATCTATGTAGACTAAAAGAAAGACAATTCCAGTAGAGGTTTTATGAAGAAATAAAGGAGAATCATATTGACTTTGCATAAATTTAAACTGAATCAAGGTAGAGAAAAGCTTCTCAAACCATGCACGGGGAGCTTATTTTAAGCCATGTAATGAGCATTTTAACTTACAAACTTTTGAAGTAGAAGAGGAGAACAAACCAAGAGGAGGTGTCATGTATATAATGTCTTTGAGATCACCATGAAGAAAGACATTTTTCACATCCATTTGATAAATTGGCCAGCCATGTTAAGCAGCAATGGCAAGAATTGTTCGCACAGTAGTCATTTTAGCCACAAGAGCATAGGTCTCCTCATAGTCAACACCGTACTTTTATCGATTACTAAGGGCAACCAACCTAGCCTTATAGCATTTTAGAGTCCTATCAGAATGAAGTTTTATTGAATACACCCATTTATATCTAATGGGCTTGACATTGGGTGGACATGGAACAATGTCCTATGTATAATTATCTTAAAGTGCCTGAAGCTTCTCTTTCATTGATTGTTGCCAACACTCATGCTTAACTTCTTGTGAGTAAGAAGATGGAACTGAAATAAAAGATAAAGCACTAAAGGATGTATGATAGGAGCCATACTAATTAGGAGGATGGGAGATTCTAGTAGAGCATCTTAAGATAGATGGATCATGATCAGATGGCGGATATTGATCAAAAAGAGGCGATGGAGAAGGACGATGTTGATACCTCTACCCAGGTTTGAACTGTAGAGGAGAGGAAAATGATTCATCATAACTTGGAAGAACAACAATATCAAGTGATGACTGATCACAAGTTGGAAAGAAATATTGATTTTCAAAGAAAACAACATTACGAGAAATATAGAGCTTTCGAGTAGAAGGACTATAGAAAATAAAGACTTTGTGATGAGTACAATATCCTATAAATGCACATTTAATAGACTGAACAGAAAGTTTATGACGTTCATGATGAGGCAAATAAATGAAAAAAACATAACCAAATGTATACAAATGCCCATACTTAGGATGTTGTTGATAAAGATGAAAGTAAGGAGATTTAAGGTTGAGATTTTGAGAAGGCAGTCTATTAATTAGGTAAAGGGCAGTAGATGAAGATTTTACCCAAAAATTATAGGTGGAACAGAAGATTCAAGTAACAAAGTACAAGCAACTTCAAAAAAAATGATGATTCTTTCGCTCTGCCACACCATTTTGTTAGGGTGTGTACGGACAAGAGCATTGTAAGAGAATACATTTTTCATTCAAAAAATTATGAAGTTCATCAGACATGTATTCTCCATCAGAATCAAAGTGAAGGACTTTAATAACAGTAGAAAATTAAGTTTCAACATATACAACAAAAATCTTAAAGATTGAAAAGACCTAATATTTGGAATGAAGAAAATAAATCCAAGTAAACCGATTATTGTCATCAATAAATGTCACAAAATATTTATATTGTGCATGAGAAATAACAGGTATGATTCCCTAAACATCATTATGAATAATGTCAAAACAGTTAGTTGCATGACTACCACAAGAGGAAAAGGAAGAATTTTACTTTTTCCCAATTTGCAAGTTGAATAATCAAAAAAAGATCGGAAAATTGAGTATTACTGCATAATAAACCAGAGTTCAAGACAATAAAGCATAATGGGGATGTCCCAAACGGTTATACCACACCTCACTTTTATTAACAACAGCAGAACAAGCCAAATAAACATGAAAAGGAATGGAAATATGTATAGGAAACAACCGTCTGACTTTAGGCCCTTCACGATCACCATCCCCAAGACCTGATCCTGCACATAATAATCATCATGAGAAAAATTTACATCATAGTTATTTTCAACTAATTGGCCAACAAAAAGAAGATTATCAGAAAGGCCAGGTGATACAAAAGCATTGTTGAAAGTTGGAGTAATATCACCGAAAGCAGTAACGGGAAAATGATTTCCATTAGCAACTTTAATATTTTCTAAACCATGATGTGGGCAATATTTTACAGTAGATTTGTTGAACTAGTCATGTGATTTAATGCGGTAGAATCAATAAGCCAAGACTTAAACAAAGAATTAATATTACCTTGAAGTCCTAGAGCTGAAAAGGCTGAAACTATCATTTGTTGCACCATTTCAGGAGTAAGCATGATGGTTTAAGCATTTTGATTGACTGTTGACACAGTTGAAGTTGGTGCAGTAGAAGAGTTGCCAATATTTGCTTGAAAAATGGTCTGGCGATTCTGAGGTCAAATTGAACACACTTTAATGATATGCCCTTGCCTTTTGTAATAATTGCAAAATTTCCAGGTACAATTTATAGCAATATGCCTATAATATTTATATCTATAACACTTAACCTTACTTATATCTCTTCCTTTGAATTTTGCTTGAGTCGAAAATGCCATGTGTCTTTTAGTCATTCTCTCTTATTCAAGAGTAGTTTGTGTAAGAAGATGTTGTTCTTCATGAAGCAATTTACCAAAGCACACATCCAAGATAGGAGGAGGAGGACAATTCATCAAATTAGAATGAGCATTTTCAAAATCTGATTAAAGTTTCATAAAAAAACTGATCACGCTTGCTAATCTCATGTGTAACCAATACATCAGTTACAGAATCTTTAGACATAGCAGTACAAACTATATCACAAAACTCACCCCATAAATTTTGAAAACCATAATAGTACTTATGAGCGACTAAAATAATTTTAAAAATTTGCATGGAATTTCTTCCAAAATGAAAGGGTCGATCTGTTCCGTTTACGGGATAAGGACAATGATTCAGTCTCAGGAGGATGCGAGACTTTTATGTTTAGTAGAGTCGCCACCTGATTTTTTGAGAAAATGTAAGGGACAATATTGGGTCACTCAACGAGTGTTGTCCACAGTAAAGATTCCAAGTTCAGATGAGCACATATACTTTTTGGCTATTTCTCAATATACAATATTTGATACATGGCTATCGTATCATCCTAGTTTCCGAATGACAGTTTGTATACACATACACACAACACAGATAATAACATAAAGTAAAGAAAATTAATTGCAATTATTTACATCGATTTCCTAGTAAATACATTTGAAAGAGAAAAATATGAAAAAGTAAATCTAACCCTAGGTCTAATAAACACATTTAAAACAGAGGTTAGCACAGATATGTGCACTGAATTTTCTGAATACACACACGTAGCAAATAAGCAGGAAATGTTCACTCAATCAGAGGAGCAAATAGAGGCATTTAATCATGTGTATTTGAAGGAATTATGACAAAATGATGCGAAAAAACTACTAGTGACGACATAATAATTATAATTGGTAAGAAGATGATAAAAATGCTCGATTAACACAAAGTGAGCAGAATTTCATAATGGGACCAAGGGTCAGAGCTCTAGTTTGGAAATGTGATTTCATAACGAATGTGCATATTTGTATAAGAAATATTGAAAATATGATTTTAGCATCAAGGACGTTGTCTTGAACATGGAAAATAATGATTTTCATTAAAATGATGAAAAATGCAACTAGCATGCATGAATGATATTTTTTATATGAAGACAATTATTTGGAATCAAAAATAGGAACATTACATGAAAATTTTAATTTCTCATGTAAAAATACAAATTTTGTGTCAAAACATCATTTTTATGTCAAAAATGATATTTTGACATCAAGATGTGGAATTTATATTAAATATAAAAAATTTATATTGCCAGTATGATTTTGATGATAAAATGCAAAGGAAGTGCAGAAAATGACTTTTTTGGATGATAAGAATGAACATTTTCGTGGAAAACATTATTTTTACATAAAAATGCAAAAAGGTGATGGAAATGCATGATTTATGTCTAAATGTAATTTTTACATAGAAAATGCAAAATTTATGTAGAAAAGATAAAATTTTTGTCAAAATGCGATTTTGATAATAAAAATGCAAAGAAAATGTAAAAGGTGATAAATTTGATATTTTTAATAATGAAATGAAGAGTTTATGTAAAAAAAGGATGCTCGTTCACATAAAACACAAAAATGATATAAAAATGCAATTTTTGATGTAAAATGTGATTTTTATAACGAATATGATTTTTAAATGATAAAAATGAGAAACATTAAGACTAGTTGTAAAAATGTAATTTTTATTATAAAAAAATATTTTTATGATTTTCACATTTCTGGAGCTAGAAAATGCAAAATGACAGTTTAATAGAATGAAAATAAAGCAGCAATTATTCAAGTGGCATGCAAAATCGCTAGTCTCAGCACACAAATCACAACAAGTTCACAATTTGCTAGCAGTAATAAAAATAAAAGAGAGAGTTGAAGTAAAAGAGAAGAAATGCAATTACAGAAAAATAAAATGTGCAAAAGTGATTATTTTGGTCTTTAGAATACTGGGCTTGTTTTGGAGATCAGAAGCTTTTGCTTCGTATGATTTTCAAGATATCCTCATCGAGAGGGTGAAAATGACATGAAAAATGCAAATTCGTATACCATTGAAGCATGCTTTGACAGAGATGAGGCTAGATTTTTTTTTTGTGGTCTAAAACTCCTAAGAAAATGAAGGAGAAAAGATTTAAAGTGTCAAAAAAGGGAGTGTTGAGTCTTCAATCTAGCAAAGTGACGGTATAGTGTGTGTATAGGCCCCCCAGAATGAGGGGAGGAGTTCGACATTTATAGACAGTCAAAATGAGCACATGCTGGCATGGAATATGCGTATATACATAAAATTTTACACGTGTCTATGCAGTACAAACATGTATGGGATTAGAGTTGTTGATTTTTACACGTGTGTGAAAAATAAGTGTGTCTGTATGGATCCAGGTGCATGGCCACGCGTTTTGCGCATGCACACAAGCTCTCTTATGCTTGCTCAGCACACCCGCAGTGTTTTATGCTTTTTGACTGTTTTTTGGGCTTAATTTTTAAGGTTTTTAAGGTTTTCAAGTCTTGAGGAGGTGTTTTAGACTTTCATTTTGACAAAATCAAGTCTTATCTTTATTAAGTCGAATCTCGATCTTTCAAAATGAGTGCCAGTCTAATAAGCTATCTGTTTCGAGTGATAACTATTTGAAACATGTAATTTATCATTTTGTGAATTTGCTTCATCAAATTAAAACATAACTTAATGATTCAGTGATCAAGTTGTCTGATTTAGGTGTTTTAAACTTTTGTACACTTCAGAAGTAATACGAATGGACAGACTCTTGTATAATAGTTGGACTTTTTTCACATGTGTTGCTTTCATCATTGGACTTTTTTCACTTGTATAAAGGTTACTTTCATCATTGGTCTTTTTTGAGGGACAGTCAAAACTCCATGTATAACAGTTGCCCTTGTTTCATATATGTTGCATAGAATTCTAATGCTGATGTCAATACAAGTGAAGCTTTGTAGAGATGCAAAAATAGATTTTTGAGAAGAGGTACTTACCCGATGATGTGCCATGCAGTCTTCTGATATTGGGCTTGTTATTGCTTGTGGTGGTTTGGCCCTTTTAAGAGATATGTAAAATGCAAAATGTATGATGCAATTTTAGGATTCACACAAAATGAATGCGAGTTACACATGAGCATGGTAGTGATGCAATTCTATATTCATGCGAAGATATGATTCAAGATTCACATAAAATGATAACGATGTGATTTGGGACGTATGCGAGAATCCAATTTTAAGATTTACACAGGATTATAACTCAAGAAAAATGAGATAAGCATGTGATAGTGATATGCAATCAGACACATAAAATGAAAACATGCACATGAAATGAAAATGCAATGACCACCCACTTTGGCATCGTACTTAATACTCACTCTAGTGTTAAGGTCACTAACATCCACTTCGATGTTAGGAGGTGATGTCATTATAACCTATTTAGGTGTCAAGCGAGTAAACAAATGCTACTATTAGCAACTTAAGTGTCAAGCGAGAGTGATAGTGCTACTATAACCTACTTAGGCGTAAAGCAGAATGACGGTGGTACTATAACCTACTTAGGTGTTAAGCAAAATAATGATACTAATTATATGTGTTTTTTACTGTGGTTTCAGTGATAATGCAATAATGATTTCATCTTCTCAGACAATGGCATCGTGCTATCGCCTTCTTAGGTGTTAAGTGACATCGTGATGATTTCATCTTCTAAGATGATGATCATATACTTATTTGTGCAGTGTAGATGTGTACATTCTTAGCAAATTTTAAAAAGTGTGGTTTTGATCGCTTGTGTGCATTTTTTAGGGCATGCATTTACGAATACATACGTGTGTGTATCAGAGTGCATTTGCACGTGTATTGGACCACATATTTAAGGAGTTCAGGTGTGCGTGTGCATACTCAATGTGGGTGCACGCGCTAGGCATGTGCCCACGCCCTAGGGCGTGTGCCCACGCACCTTTAAACTTGTACCCATGCACTCTAGAGACACATGTATATTGCTTTTAAACACATTCAAGGGGGGGTTTTTAGGGTCTTTACTGTGGTTTTTCGACTTTTAAGCCATTTTCTATTTTTGAATGCTCTTGCTAACCTTCTATTGTTGTTTCTGAAGTCTATCATACTTTATCATTATCTTTCTATCCTAAGTGATAGCTTCATTTTCTTCATTTTTTGGTGTTGATCCTCTTAATTTTGAGGGGATTTCATATCAACCTAGATGAGATTAATATGGATATTAGTGATACTTCAACTTTGGGAGTTCATTAAGTGATTTCCCATTCTCGGAGTATGAGATGATGTGCTCAAGGACTTTCATAAAGGGATGTGATTCTTGTCGTTCACCATCTGGAGAGTCACGCTTTAACAGTTCACCGCTCTAAGGTTAGTTGATTCTTCTTCTTTCTTTTTATTTTTTAGTATTTTCTTGCTCTTGTATCTGCAATACTTCTTTTATTTCTGCTTTGAATTTCATAATTTTATTGCAAAATAACATTTTCTATTAATTTGTTGCTATTGGTTTACTGCTAGTTTTCGCACTATTATAGCTTTCTTTCTGCTGTCAATTATCTATTGATGATGTTGCTTCTGCTATTGATGTTGTTTGCATTTTATTCCTACATGAAATGATGAAGTAGAATCAATTTGTAATTATCAACTAGATTAAGTATGCATGTAGATTTATTTTATTATTTATTTGATGTAGTCTCGTAGAGCAAGTTTTGTGTTGCCGAACAACATAACAATGTTAGCCAGTTTTATGAGGGTCTTCCCATATGTGTTAAGCACATAGTGGCAGGAAAGGGGTTTGATGACATCATTTTCACCCCTTTTTTTTGTGACTCTTAGTGTCAAGTCTGGCTGTGATGTTCGTGCTTATTGAGTGGTGGATGATATTTATACCTTCCATTTGCCCTTTGGAGAGATGACAATTATCCCATTGGACTTTGCTGCTATCATGAACCATACCACTCATCTGTTGCTATTGATATGTGGACTTGAGAGTTGCTCAGTGTTGATGTTACTTTGAAGGATGGTTGTTCTTCTCTTGCTCGATATACTGAGTTTATTCCCAACATCATAGTGAAGTATAATGCTAGAGAGGTTACTTCTGAGCAGCTGGATCGCTGCTTCTTATTTTATCTTCCTAGTGTTGTTATTTTCTTGAACCCCTTAGGCATTGGTGCTTTATGGTTGTTGCCCGCATTAAAGGATTTAGATGTGCTTTTAAGATATAGTTAGGGTACGACTACTTTGTCTTATCTATATTCTGGCTTGGATGCAGCTAACAGAGACGCTTCTCAGATTTATGGCTGCTTGTTTATTATTGATGTAAGTATCAACTTCTTTTTACTTCTTTTATACTGATGATTGATTGCTTGTCTTTGGAGTGTACTGACGTGTCCCACTTGCATATTTGGGCTTATGAGTGAGAAGACCAAGACTTGATCGAGAGTGCTATAGAGGCCAAGAGTTTTATTAGCAGCTTGTCTTTTGACCAAGTATGTTTCAAGTCTTTTGACCTTTTTATTTTATTCAAGTGAATTCTGATTATAATTGAATTTTGAATAGATCTGCACTCCTTGGTGGCTGATGGATGAAGGTGCTTGGTCACCGAAGATGATTGAAGTTTGGCATTTTACCTGTCAGAGGGTGCTATTGACCGATCCTATTGATCAGACTTAGTTCTTGGGAGAGCGAGTATATCACTGGTGGGAAGGACCTCGTTTGAGGAGAGTTCCCTTCTCTCTACTCAGTGACATGTTCTGGGGGCGAGAGTTACATGAGGCTGCACTAGCTATTATGGAATTGTAGAGCCTGCCGAGATTTATTGGAAGCACCCTAGTTGTCCTTATTCTAAGGTTCTAAGTCCTCAATTGATTGATGATGTTGTTGGCAATGTTAGCCCACCACCTCCTCAAAGGGACACAACTCAATCTCTTGGTACCAAATATGGACCTTCATAGCCCTCCCGGGTTAGACTACCTCTCGGATTTCTTCTTTTGAGCCGCTATGTCTTTAGCTTTATTTTTTTGTCTCTAGATAAACAAATAAAAAGTTTTATAAGTGAAAAACTAAAATCATATGAGTTTTGAGAATTTATCTGTACTACTCGAGATCTCACCTTAAGAGATTATGCTCGACTTCGCACATTATTGAAGAGGAGTAGGATGCTCTTAGGACTGATACGAATACTCGTGCTAGTGGATGGCACTGAGTAGTATAGTACTCGAGGACTTTGTGAACCCGATGATCCTGAGATTGATCAGCTTGACGATTGCTGGAGCTGGAGCACACTATACTTTTCCTATGCCTGATACGCATCCAGTGGCTCTTGCCCCACCAGATACTACTCATGTTTATCTTATATCCTTACTTGGGTTCTCTTATTTTTGTCTTGTTCATCTTTTGACTCTCTTTCTTTTTCTTGCTTTGTCTCGTAGGTTCCTCGCTATACTATAGAGCTTTAGTACTCTAGTGTTGTCAGTGCACAACATTATTTTCTAAAGTTCACTAGCACTCAGATTATACGCTTTTCTTTTATTTTAATTTATGGTACTTGTTATGAAAATGTATATACTTGTATGTATGCATGAATGTATGATTGTATTTATTTATTTAATGCAGATTCAACATGCTATGGCCAATTAGGCATGGAAGAGACTAAAGGCATCTCTGCATGAATGCATTGGATAGCCAGAGGACCTACTAGGATTTCGCATGGGAGTTGGTGTGCACCTGTGTTTGATGGAGAGGATGATTGAGTAGATTCATCATTTGCTAGTGCTAGTGACTATGGCCGATATTGTTGTTTTAGGAGGCTATATGTTGGCTTTTGTTTGTGGTTGCTATTGGATGTTTGTATCATTTTCCCAAGGTCATGGACTCTGGTTATTGTATTAGGCATGTGTCCATTGTACTGTATTTGTAACATTTGCTCAAGTTGTATAGTTGTTGATATGGGTGATGACTATCTTGCCTGTATATGCACTTGCTTTTACTCTATTTTGTTTTTATTTTCCCTCTTTTGCCTAGGTGTCCCTTTTTTTGGATATTTTTGCACCTAGCTGGGCTTTCTTTTTTCTTTTTCTCTCGTTTTTCTTTTATTTTCCCTTTTTTGCTTGGGCGGTCCCTTTTTGAGATTTTTGCACCTAACTGGGCTCTCATTGTTTAGGATGTGTTTTACTTTTGCTTTAAGGTTCAACAACAATGATATGTAATTTGAAAAACACATAACTGATGAGAAAACATAAGTATACTAATAAAGCAAAAGAATGCAAATCCTACTTAGCACGTTTGATGCACTTAAACAGATGACAGTGGTACATAACAATTTTATAAATACACTTGTAAGATTCAATAGACATTCATATGTTTACTGAAAACTTTTAAGAAAGGCACATGTGCATTTTTGCAAATTTCAATTAATGGTACCCCTTTCCCTAGCTAGCTTTTCAGGTTTTCCAACTAAGTATTTTTCCTCTCATTTTCCTAATTTTTTCCTAGGCTGCCCTTTTGGGTTTTCAACCTAGTGAGAATCCCTAATTTTTGCTTAGGTCACCCTTTCAGGTTTTCAACCTAGTGGGAAGCCCCTTAACTTTTGCCTAAACCACATTTTTTAGGTTTTTAACTTAGTGGGGATTTTGATTTGATTTAATTCTCCTTTTCCTTTTTCTTTTTTATTTTTTTGTTTAGACATAGTGTTGACACTAACGGGTTCGACTCGACGTTATTTGGATCACAGACCCTTTTTCCTTATTATGAAAAACTAGATGGTAAGTGAGGGGAGTACTGGAAGAGTTTAGGAATGACATAAATGTACTTACAACCTTCACCTACTTAGGAGAAATAGGGAGTTGCCATTCGGTATCACCCGAGAAATTGTCTAGTTAAGGACTTAGGCAAACTTGAATCTCTAGCGTGGAACCCATTCACCCATTGGACAAAGCATTAGGTTCTGATGTCGATGTTAATAGGATTAGGCTCTTTATATTTGAGGCATCTCCATACTTCCCGAATGCTGAGTAGGATCGACTTTATTAGTTTTATACAGTGATTCCAAGAAATATGCACAATTATGGATTAACTTCTACATATAAATGCAGCAGAATATATACACAAGCACTCAATAATATAATGTACATGTGTAATTTCCCTAGAGGGGGGTGAATAGGGCTTTTGAGAATTTAAAGGATAATTAATAAAAATTAAGAAGAAATTAAAGGAACAAGAAATAAAGACGCAAGTGTTTAAGGAGTTCGGTTTATTAAACAAACCTACCTCTCCACCCAACTCTCCCAAGTTAGGATTTTTAAACCACTTCAATCGATTTACTTAGATTGACTTTTACAACTTAAGTTTTGAGGCTCAACTCAAACCTTAAAAACAAGAGTTTAGGATCACTCTTAAGCCAAACCCTAAGTGTTTTCAATAGGCTAACACTTAAACCATACAATAAAAAATAGGTCCTCACTTCCCTTTTCTATCCCAAGAAAATAGATGAAGAAGAATCCTAATCTATCACACAACCCACTCTCAAAGAGTGTTTAAGAATATAAGAAAGTTAGATGAAGAGATTAAATGTGTAATTGATTCTAAGAGTAAATTTCTCAACCAACAAAGTGTCTAACTATTGAATGATGCTCCACCATTTGTATTTATAGTTGGAGATCATAAACTAGTTGTTGGAGTGCATTTAATTCATCTTCAAGCTTCACTATTCTTTAGTTAATGTTATTAAGCTTTTTGCAATAAGATAGGTGCTTATGATCATGAGGGCATGCTCACGATCGTGACAGCTAAAAATTATAGCCATTGGTGTCAGAAGTACCCATTGGAGACTGGGTGAAGTAATGTTAGGATCATCTCACGATCGTGACTAGGGATAGTGAGTGGCTTAGAACTTCAAGGCTTTAGGGGACTCATAAGGCTCAAAGTTAAGTGTGATGGTCACGATCACCTCCAGATCGTGACTATTGCTTATGAGTGGTCCAAAGTCTTCAGGCCTTCAAAAGAGCTTTGGCCTCACGAATTGAACACCATCATCATGGTCTGGACTACCTGTCACAGCCCACTCACGATCGTGAGCGGCGTAGACTTCTTCACATTACAAAGCCTTATTTAACCTTCTTCACATTACTCGTGATGTACGTAAATTAGCTTACATTGACTTAAAATTGATGTAGAATGACTTCTATATAGTCCTTGTTATTTGTTCATGTTGCAAGGGATTTTAAGAGTGCATCAAGTGGCTTTTTGAACATTCTTATGAGAGAGTTAAATCTATATCACTTAGCAAACATAATTAGTCCAATCAAATTGTTTGTTAAGTCAAAACAAAAGGGTTGATCATGTACAAGGTCAACAACATGGATATAGTAAGATGCATAAGCATGGCAAGATGCATGAGTATGGCATATGAACATAAAATATAAATATAAATATAAAACATAAACATGCAAGCATAATAGCATAATTTAAATATGATGCATAGATCATGTGAGCATGGTAACCATGAAGTAACAAGGCAAATAATTTATTCATAACATGGTAATCATGGAAAAATCATATTATGAAAAAATATAAACATGCTAAACAAGAAAATAAAAAGTAATAAATTAAAAGAGATAAGAGATGAGACTGGCTAACATGTTTACGAACATCTCCTCTATAATTGCTCCATATTTCGATTTTCGGGGCCATAAAACATTTTATTTGTAAAACAAAAGAGAAGCAATTTTAAAAGTCAAAATAAAGAAAAGAGGTGGAAAATGTTTAAAAATAAGTTTTAAATTGACTTTTAAACAAGCTAAAACCAAATTAAAAGAAATAATTTTAAAAAGGGTTGAAAAAACATTTAAAGGTGATTTTTGGAGGTATTTGTGAACTATTAATTCATAACATACGTTTCCATCAAATTAGGCCTTAAAATATCAATTTTGTACCTTGGATGGATAACTTTCACATAATAAATTATTGAACACATACCAAAATTATTTATTTGTAAAATTAAGAAGCAAAAGAGATTGTGATCCACATTCTTGCATTTGAATGACTTTCAAGACCAAGAAATAAAATAATAAAAACATAAATAAGACACAATACTTATAAAAATATTAGATTTATTAAAGGTAAAATGATTTTGAATGAAAAGAGTATTAAGAAATTATAAATGAAATGGAAAAATGCTAGAAAATGAAGAAAATAAGAAATAATGAATAATGAAAATGAAACATATTCATTATTAGAATAAGTGCCAAATTCCTTATTTAAGTAAAAATGGTAACTGGACAAGGTTTAATCATAATTCATGTGAAAAAGAAATTAAGAAAAGAAACGCAAAAAAAAGAGTGTGGAAAAGTTACTTTATTAAAACAAGATTAATTAAAAACGCTTTTTAATGTAAAGTATTGAAAATACATAAAAACAAAGAAAATTGGCCATAGAAAGGCACATGAAAGGATTTATCTTATTTTAAGCCATTAATTACCCAACAAAGCACAAAAAAGCATCAAGGACAAATTGGTTTATTTTGGGTATATAATACCAAATTAAGCTCAAGCTAAGCACAAATAACAAAGGCAAATTAAATATAATTGATTATATAATTGTTGATACTCAAATTTTGGCGGTCCCTCAAAAATTCGATGATGAAGGATTCCTGTCAGTCAGACAGGGGGGAAACTCCTTTAGGAGCCTTCCCGGGCGTGCTCAAACTGAGTAGAAATCCAAAGAAACAAAAAAGAAACAAAAAAATCCACCCAAATACCAAAAAAAACCAAATTGGGCCCAAAAAAGGGAAAAAAGATGTGGAAAAGCCCATCGGACGGGCTGACCCACTAATGTGGGTCAACAACCCACAAATATGGGTCACCAACCCACACCTGTGGGTCATCCGACCCATGGTTGGGCTTCATGGGTCATTTGACCCAGTGTGTCATGAACCCACACCCATAGGTTCAAAACCCACACTCGTGGGCCCTGACCTGCAGCATTAAAAATATGAATTTTTACCCATTTGGGAGGATTTTGATACATTTTTTTTAAAATCTCTCTTAGAAGGAGAAAACCCTACTGGTTTTGGACAAATTTTCACTCTCTCTCTCATCCAAGGAATTTGGAGACCCTCTCCTCACTCAAACACTCAAACCAAAAATTATTTTCTCTTAGGATTTAGACCCATAAATCCAAACCAAGCTCCAACTAATTCAAAGCACACTATAAGGGTAATCACCTGGTCACTCTGAGGATCTCTCAACCATTTTTAATTAAAAATCATATTCATTGCATTTTTCTTCTTCTCCTACTATTATCTTGCATTTTTGCGTCATTTTACATTTTATTTTATTCTATTTTGAATATTTATTATCTTGTGGTGAAATTGTGAAATTGTGGTGATTTTGAAGTTTGGTTATAGGATATGTAGACAGAGTGGGTAGTTCGGGTGATTCTGGGAGTGTTTGCATTCATTTTTGCATTTTTTACCATTTTTGCATCATTTTTCTCCTTATATGAAAAATGGATATTTTGGTGCTAAAGTTAGCATTTTTATTTACTATTTTTGCATTTTTATTAATTTTGTTATTCTCTTTATTTTCTTTCTTGCTAAATTTATTGTTTTTATCATAAAATCCACATTTTTATGGTGAAAATAATATTTTTATCATTTTTATTATGTCGTTTGTACCTTTATTATTTTTATTGTCTTTTTTGATAAATCTATTATTTTTATCATAAAATCCACATTTTTATAGTGAAAACACATTTTAACGGTGCAAATAGTATTTTTATCATCTTTATCATTTTGTTTGCATTTTTATTAATTTAATTATGCATTTTATCATTTTTGTTATATTTATTGCATTTTTTTTTATTTTTGTTACTTTTATGCCTTTTTTTGGTAAATTTGTCATTTTTATCATAAAGTTGATGTTTTATGGTAAAAATGACATTTTCATCATTTTCATTTTCATTTTGTATTTTTATTTATTTTATTGCTTTTTTCTGCATTTTTATTGTTTTTATTACATTTTTGCTATCTTTGTTACTTTCATGCCTTTTTTGGTAAATTTTCCATTTTTATCATAAAGTTGATGTTTTTATGGTAAAAATGATATTTTTATCATTTTAATTCTGCATCTTATTTATTTTTATCATTTTTATTATATTTTTATTACTTTTATGCCTTTTTTGGTAAATTTGTCATTTTTATCATAAAGTTAATATTCTTATGGTAAAAATGAAAATTTTATCATTTTCGTCATTTTTATTCTGTATTTTTATTGTTTTTATTGCATTTTTGCTATCTTTGTTACCTTCATGCCTTTTTTGGTAAATTTATCATTTTTATCATAAAGTTGATGTTTTTATGGTAAAGATGACACTTTTATCATTTTTATTATTTCAATTCTGCATATTTATTATTTTTATTACATTTGTTTGCATTTTTATTATTTTTGATGTTTTATATCTTTTTTGGTAAATTTGCCATTTTTTTTTTATCATAAAGTTGATGTTTTTATGGTAAAAATGACATTTCTATCACTTTTATTATATTTATTGCATTTTTTCCATTTTTATTATTTATGTTTTTTTATTGCCTTTTGTTGGTAAATTTATTATTTCTATCATAAAGTTCACATTTTCATGGTAAAAATAATACTTTTATCATTTTACCATGTCATTTACATTTTTTTATTATCTTTATTATCTTTTTTGATAAATTTATTATTTTTATTATGAAGTCCCTATGTTTATGGTAGAAATAATGTTTTTATCATTTTTAATGCTTCATTTGCATTGTCATTAATTTTATCACATGCTTATTATTTTTATCATTTCTATTGTTCCTTTTGATAAGTTTACTATTTCTATCATAAAGTTAATATTTTTTATGGTAAGAATAGTATCTTTATCATTTTTATTATTTTATTCTTACTTTCATTATTTTCATTATTTTTATTGCTTTAGTTATTTTATTTTATTATCCTCATTATTTGCATTTCTCTATTTAATCTCTTTGTATTTGCCTTATCATAAAAACCCTATTTTTTATAGTAAAAATGACAATTTTGCACCAAAATGCCAAAATTCCAAAATCTTGCATCATGCATCCTTATAAGCATCATTATTTGTTTATTTGCTTAATTACTTTTATTATTATTTATTATTTCAATTATGGATGAATAATATACAGAATTTCCATAAATGTGATATGTGCTTGTTGTTCCTGATATGCACTAGGTCAATCATGTATGACCATGTTTTGACTTTATCATTTTATTAATAAAGAGGCATTTTCATAATCATTTTAATGTTATGATAATTACTTGAATAGTCAATACTTCCTAAGGTCATAAAGTATGTGACTTGATAGTAAAACCCTTAAATTAAATATGAGTTCTATTCAAATTATCTGTAGTCATTCATTATTATAGAACTAATAGTGAATTAAGGCTAGTATGGTGTTGATTTATGATTATGTTTTACTAATCATGAATATGAGATATTAAGTCAACTCATAGGTACTTGTTTGAGAAATGATGTACTGGATTGACCCATTATGAGAATACTCATAGATAATTGTCATAAGTAATTCTCATTACAACAATATTATTTTAGTCCTCTGACCTTAAAGTCACCATGGTTTCCTACATAATTATTTTGTATTTTGACACAGTCTAACATTGTTGTTAATAGGATGATGAAATATATTGTTGTTGGATATAGAATGAGTTATGTGAGGAATGTGAGTGATTGAGAAGGAATTTGTCCATTGTTTAATCTGAGCAAGATATCTATGGGCCCCTTGATAAGATAGACTAAAGAAAATGTATGGTCATACTGGAATGAAATGATAAAAAGTTATCATTCTCAGTCTACTTAGAATCAAGAGATAATGTGGTTGAATTATATAAGGATGACATAAACTATGTCTTATATTCAATCAAGATATCGTGTGACAAAAGGACTACAATATTCACTGTAAATTAGGTTATGTCGGATTATCGGCCTTCATGTAACTTAGGTAGTCATAATGTCTTGCTAGAGGCCATTTATGACTAGTGAGCTTGAATTGGAATTTCTGGCCTACTGCCAACGTTATGTGAACTTACAGGGTCACACACGTAGAACAGGCCCAAAATGAAGTTGGGTTTAATAGTGCAGTTAAAACTATATAATATATAAGTTAGGGCTGTGCACGGGTCGGAGAAATCCGGAGAATGCAAATTCTCCGGACCTGACCCGAACGTCGGAGATTTCAAAAATTCATTCTCCGGACCCGGACCCGAAAATTTAAATCTCCGCTCCGAATTGCTCCGAAATTTCGGAGCAATTCGGGTCGGAGATTCGGAGCAAATGGAGAATACAAATCGGTCCGGGGCAAAACCAAAATTCGGAGATTAAATAATTATTTATCATCTAAAAATTTATACTTAAACCAATAAAACTTCAAAAACCTATCATAAAACCACATCGCACATCTAATATGAAATTAAAAAAAAAACTAATATGAAAATGAAACTATCATAAAACTCACAAGTCATAACATTAACATTCCAATTTCAATCCATGAAATCTTGATTATATAAGTTAAATTAGTATATATGATAATACTAATTTGCTTTCTCTAATAT
>CATIWK010083207.1:0-29203 GCA_949634005.1 Mallotus japonicus
AATCCAAAATGAAACACTCAATTGGAGGGGATAAAATATCAATTTGGGGGCAAATGCATCGGTTTCATCTCCTGTTACCAGTACAGTCATCCAAGTGGGCCCCATGGATTATAAAAAAATGGGTTCATCTCCTGTTACTAGTATAGTCATCTAAGGAGGGCTTTTTTTATAACATTTCAAAGGTTGTGGTTATATTTGAAAGAAAAAATTGTGTAGGGTTTTATTTGAAAGTACCCCCAAAGGTTGTGGTTTTTTATGTAATTTTCCTATATTAAAAAAAGTGAGAGGATCAAAATAATAATTTACAAGAATTATAAGGATTGTAAAGAAATTTTTTTTGCTAACGAGCATGGAGCAAAAGACGAAGATGTTTAAAGGATACAAATTTTACAAAGGATAAATTACACAAATGGTGTTTGTACTTTTAATTTCTTCTATTTTGGTGGTCAGACTTTTTTTTTTTTTTTTACAATCAAGTGGTCAAACTTTTCAATTTTGTATCAATGTAGTGGTTCTGATCGGCCACAAGCTGCCTGAGTGCACAATTAATGCGAATGGGACCCACCATGTTGACATGCGAACCGCCATGTCATCTTGTAGTTGCCATAATGACAAAATGTCCTTAATCACCCTTGGTACATTAGTATAGAGCTTTTCCTCTAAAATGCAAAATCGAAAAAGAGAGATGAGGAAGAAGAAGTTATTGACTGGTGGAGCAATAATGGAGAGATGCCCATGCAGTGAACGGTGGATAGTAAGGATGTCATGGACTCGTGCCAATCCAGGGAGGTGTTTTTGGTCTTGCGAAAATTGTAATTGCAACCAGACATTTGAATGGATCGATGATGCCTTAGATGAAAGATCTAGGAGAATTATAAATGGTCTTTTAAGTAGCAAAGCTAATGTTGAAAATGAGTTACAGAAGAGCAAGTTTAGAGAGAAAAGATTGTGGGTTGCAGTGATATTGTTGTTGATTGTTGTTATATTCAAAATGTGTTAATGTAAGTTGTTAAGGATTTTGTAGGATATGAAAGTGTACTTGACTGTATTTAGGGTTATTTAGGGGTTAAAGAAGTTTAGTTGATGGGTATTGTGAAAATCCAATGAATTGATGTATGAAAAACATTTGGTTAATGAAATGGGTTTACATGTGAGTAGCAAACAATATTGCATGAATTATGAATATTTTCTGAGTTCAATTGTTATTTTGGGTGTTGTTAATGCAATAAAAATACAGTTCGTTTAATTGATCATTTTCTTAGTTCAATACCCATTTGGGTGTTGTTAATGCAAGAAGGATGCATTTCGTTTGGTTGATGTCTGAACCTGCCACTTCATTTGCAGATTAGTTCTTTGAAGTCTACAGTTGCAGACTGGTATCATGGTTGTGCATCCTTAATCTAGAGCATTAAGCACAATATCCTTAAATATTTGAAATGCTCTCATTAACTAAAGGAAACATTACAAAACTAATTAACCAATTTGTCATCTACAATGACAGTACACAGGTGCTAATAACTTGAAAATTATGGAAAATGGTAATTAAAAAGAGCAGCTAAAATTTAATTCCATTAATAATAGAAAAGTTCACAAAACCATTCATATGCTTAAAGTTGCTGCTACGTAAAGGCTACATGCCTAACCTTCAATAACTAATACAAAAAGAAGCTACCATGTTCATATGATTCCTAATTAAGAACAATATTATTCATATAATTCATAAACATGTCAACCATGTTAGTATAATTCCTAAATAGGCAAAATAATCAACATTTTTCTATTGTCTTGTTGTTTTTATAATGTCCTTTGAACCTGTATGGTGCCTTCATATTCTTTCCTAAGCTCTTGACTAGACTTGTCCTTTCTTTTGGATGCCTTTGCAATTGCTTTAGGTTGAAACAAAAAAACAACACCAAACTTATAAATATTTGCATTAATCAAGCAATTTTCCTTGAACATATCATAAAGCACAATTTGAAACTAACACATGTAATTAAGTTGATGTGATGAAATGCTTTCCACCCTTAAAACCTTCAACCTTTTCAATCATAAAGCTAAGTTCAAGTTCATTACCTAATATTAACTTTCCACATAAATTAATAATTCTTTGACTTCTTCATTGAGGCTGTAAAATTTACACCAACAAACCATCGACAATTTACATTCAAAATGAAACACCATCTTAACAAGAACAAACAATAGACACCAAGTGATCAAAACATGAAGCACACGCCTTTGCATTTATCAACATATCAAACAAAAACACATATATTGTTGCCCAAAATAATCAGATTATTATCCCTAAACAGTACACAAACAACTAAATGCCATTCACAAACTGTCCCCAATAGACACATTTAAAGTCTAAATTCATAATAAGAACAAATTTAACTTACATCAATCATGACTGAAGATATGTTCAAGTCTGTGTAAACCCCATAACCTTTTGGTGGTTGACTTGCAAAGCCTAATGGCGGCAGAGGTGGCTTCCAAGACCTTAAACCACCTGGTTGTGTTGCAACAACATATGTAGGGGTCCTCTTTCTACTGTAGCTAATCTCATAGTCTTTACTTCTCTCTTAGGTAACATTTAAGGTACCAAAAACCATTGAAGTTAATCCTTCAAGTCTAATGTTACCCTACCAAATTGATTAATATTAATAACCTAATATTATTGGAAACAAACATGAAGATAACTTGTTATCATAGAGCATTTGATAACCTGATTTACATTATTAGCTTCAGTTGCATTTGAATGCATTTCTCTTGCTGTTTCAGGGGCAGCTTGTTGCTTGTTCTTTCTTTTTCCACCATGAGTCTGAAAAAAGAGAAAATTAAATTAAAGTTAGTTTCACGTACTTGTTGAACAAATAAATTAATACTAGATTTTGTTATAAATACTCACTGCCATCTTCCTTGGCCTTTGAATATAAGGTTCATGTTCATGTATAGCCTCATGGACAGCCTCATTGACAGAGTCATCTCCTCATCAACATTTTTCTACTGCCCCATAGTATCTAACAGCCCCTGAACACATATTAATTGAACAACAGTCATATGATCAAAGAGTGAAATGTAAATGTAGGTACTAATTGACATAATTATAAAAATAACTTAAAAATTACCTTTTTTTTATCAGTAATTATTAATTAGCAATTCTATGAACCAATGCCAAGTAGCTCTATTTTCACATGTCACAACCGACCAAGCAATAGGGAACATCTAGTTGTTCCTATTCCTTCCAACAGTAGCAAGAACTTCTCCTTTGATTGTTCCTTTAAGAAAATAACCATCTAATCCAAGAATCCTCCTACATTCTCCTAAAAACCCCTTCTTTAAGCAATCAAAGCTAATGTACAGCCTTTCAAAGAATGGAAATTAATTTAAAATTGGTCTACACATTCTCATTTCAGTTGTACTAACTGGATTAGACCTTTGAATTTCACTTGAGTAATCCCAAAGTGGCCCATACTCCTCTTTTAATTCTCCTTGGAGTTTTGCCAATGTTCTCAATTAAGTTAATGTCAGCTCAACTTTAATATCTTCCTTAACTAACTTTTTCAAATCTAGTAATCTTATTGCATAAATACACTTGTATTTATGCAAATAGTTAGCAACTAACCATTTTGCTATCACCCTCTTATTTTTAAATGTAACATGGCAATTGTGTTCATTATAATAAGGTTTAATCTAAAAATGGTGACTCACACTATCAAATCTTGCAATCACAACCCATTGACATGTCTTCTTACCATATTCAACTCTAATATCATAATTTGTATTTCTAACAAATTTAACAAACGTCTTTTTTAGATTACATACCTGGTTATGACTTCCTTGAATCGACTTGGGCTTCTAAATGTCATGCCCAAAAAGAGTTTTATCTTTTCTGCATTTGGATTAAAAGCAGGATATCTGCTTTTTATCCTCACTGTATGATCACCATCTTTACCTTTTAAGCTCGTGCAACTCTAGTCACCATCAGAATTGAATTCTTCATCTGAATACAAAACACTATCTTTTGCTTCTCTTCCCCAGTTGGAAAAATGTTTCTCGAACAGTTTCTGCAGCAACAGTTGCTACTACTTCTTCACTCTATAATTGTTCTTCTATAATAGTCTGAGATCGAGCTTAACTGCTACTAGGTTCACTGTTCACTGTTGTTATTTGTTGTGTGGTTGACTTTCTCAAGGATGCCCTAGCTATTTGTAACTCATCATCATCTTGGTCAGATGGAAGATCACAGTCCACAAGCAAATCAGGATCCTATTCACCATTAATCCCATCATTCTCTATATCCACATCTTTATTACTATGCACTGCATTGCCTGAACCTATTACTGCATTGCTTTAACCTACCACTGCATTGCTTTAACCTCCACTTTATTTGCTAAACCAGCCACTACATTGCTTGACCCAATTAGGCCTGCTATATCATTTTTAGGAATCCTATCACCTCTGAGCAATTCATCTATAATTTGACTCAGAACATCATCTGCTAAGCAATCTTCAATATTACCTCCTCAGTTAATGAAGGTTGTGTAACCTCATTTACTGTCCCTCTTTACATCACTATTAAGCACAGATGCTTCATTATTTAATGCATCAGACCCTTCTTGCTGCTCACCACTACCCTTCACAAACTCACAACCACCAGCAACCTCTGCCACCTCACAGCCACCATTTCCCTTAGAACCCTCACTATAACCATCCACTATACCCTCACACCTATTGTCTTAGCCACTTTTAATTGTTGGATCTTTATCCCCATCACATAATTTGTGCTCCACATATAACTGTATTCTCAATTTTTTTTAAAATCTTTATAAAGCTACTTACTGACCCCTTATGCAATAGTAACAACCCATGTGCTAATGGCATATGAGGTTCCCCAAAGTGCACATTCACAACCTCTTTATTACCTAACTTGTCCTTTATGATGTTTTTTATACCATTAAGCAAAGCTTCATAAGAAGAAATGTTTTCTATGTTTACCTTAAAATGCACCTTCATACCTCCAACGTATCTTTTCTCTAAAGCACTAGGACTACTGACAAATACACCCCCATACCATATTTCAACAACATGGTCGTCATTGCTATAAAAACAAAAAGAAAAGAAAACTTAGTTCATACACATTTTCGTTATAAATTCACATACAACTCAGTTCAAACACACATTCGTTACAAATGTGCTTCAAACTTTCCCAAATCCCTCGCAAATATGACATCAACAATTAACAATAAATAAAAGTTACACATACCTATTCAATTTCTCCTTCGAGATTTTCTTCTACTGCTCTAGTATTCTTCTTTCCTAAGCTCCAATAATTTTCAATTTCTTTGTTTTATTATAAAGAACCCTAATTAAATATCTTCTTCCCTATTATTTCTTTTCTTCCTTTCAAGAACACTGACCGAAGATTTTTTTTTTAACGTTAAATTTTGGGCATTTGTTCCTTTTCAATTATGTTAAGGATACTTTTGTCAAGTTAATAGCTTTTGGATGACGTGACGCTCTGCATGGCAGTCAGTGGGTCCAATTCGAGTTGATTGTGCACTCAGGCAGCTTGTGGCCGGTCATAACCACTACATTGATACAAAATTAAAGAGCCTGACTACCAAAATAGAAAAAATTAAAAAGTTCAAATGGTAAGCAAATGAAACCAAAAAATAATCTACCAACCGAAAACTGAAAAACCAATCCAAAGTAAAGATTATCCGAACTGGAAAATTTAATTTCAGTTTGGCATTTAAAACCGCTTTGAAAAATAATGGTTTTGTTTAAGTTTCTAATATTATAAAGTTTCGGTTAACTGATCTGACTGAAAATATAAAAAAAAGGTTGCTTAATTAATTAACCTAACCATTGATACTATAAATAAATGTAAAAATATATTTTAAAGACTTTTATTTAACATTAGCTTCTTATTAAATAAAAAGATTAAAAGGACTTTTAATCTTTCTAAGCAATCAAGTCTTCAACATTTCCTACTGTTTTTCACATTGACGACTACACTTTGGATAGTTAACTTTGAATAAAAACAACTACAATTTTTATTTTGGTGGTATCTTTCATTAGCGATCATTAGTTCATCATCTCTTAAATAAGGCCCTGTATGCAAATCATATATTTTAATTGTATATATGTAGAGCTGTATTGCTATGATTTTTTTAACAACATATGCTATGGTGTTTATTTTCATGAGTTAATTAAAAAAACTTATGGCTGGCTATGGTAAGCTATGAAACTTAAAATTATATTCCTACATAAATAACCCAATTTAATAGGTTCTTCTATTTAGAATACAATCTTTAACTTCATCCCAACTCTAGAAGAGACCATGTGAATGTATAATAATGCTTGAAATACTAAACTCTAAACATTGCTCCTTTTTATCAACTGAATTTTAAAATAGATTAAAGTTACCTTTTTTGTTGATCATGGATAATTTAATGCATTATATAAGAAGAGTATGTCATAAATCATTCATTATAAAGTTAAACTTTTTTTTTTCTAATATCAACTGTATTGAGTGATAAATAAATTATTTAAATTTAAAACATCCATGTTTTTACATAAAATATAAATATGAATATTAAGTAGTAATAACTTGATTGATGTAATGAAACCTTTTTTCAATATTCTTTATTTTTTAAAAATATTTAACTAGTTTAAAAGAAGGTTGATTTTAGCATATTGATTAAAATTATATTTACCAAAGAATTTACAAATAAAAGGCTTTGGAATGTTTATTTTTCCTCTAATTTATAGTCTAAAGAGATTGCAATTTTGGAAAGTTAATTAACAACTTTTTATGAAATTTTAGTACTATTATTGATGTTAATTTTTATTACTTTGTTGCATGTGATATTAATTTGTTTATAATTTTTAGTTGTCAAACGTGGACGAGAATACTACTGCTAATGCACCTGTAAGGATTAAAGTTTATTATACATCATCATCAAATGTGAATTAGTACTCACAACAATCTACTCAAACGACTGTTGATGCAAAGGCTAGTGGAAGTAAAAAAAAGAAATCTTAGGTTTAGGCTCATTTTAATGTGCCTAATTGTTCAAATAAAATGACTAAAAAGCTATATGCAATTATTGTGGTAGAGAACTTATTTATCCATCTTTTAGTGGTACTAGTTGTCTAAGCAATCACTTAAACAGATGTAAGAAGTACCCTCCCAATGTGGATAAGAAACAAAAAAATTTTAACTTCTCAATCTTTAAGATTAATAGAAGGAAGTAGCAAACATACTCTCACATCTTGGATTTTTGGTCAAGAACAATGTAGAATATCTTTTACTGAGATTATCATTGTAGATGAGTTTCGTTTCAAGTATGTAGAACATGAAAGGTTTTCAACTTTTTGCTATGATATGCAACAAAGATTTTTAGCTCCTTACGATTTACAATTGTTAAAGATTGTTATAATCTCTTCGTAGAAGAGAGGAAAAAAATTGAAGAAGCACTTCGAGAATTTTTCTAGAATGTGTCTTACTACAAACACATGGAAAATCATCTCAAAATCTTACTATTATGTGTCTTACAACACATTTTATTAATGATGATTGGATGCTACGCAAAAGAATTATAAACATTTATCCAGTATCTAGAGATTCGGGGGAAGTTATTGGGAGGGCTATTGAGATTTGTTTGTTTGATTAGGGATTAGATAAAATATTTACTATAATAGTGGAAGATGCAAGCTCAAATGAATGATAAGGGCATCCAATATTTATATAGAAGGTTGAATAGTTGGAAATAGAGTGTATTCAAAGGTAAGTACCTACACATGAGATGTGCTGCACATATTTTAAAATCTTGTTGCAAGTGAGAGAGATATATAGAGGTGGATGATTCTATTATTAGAATTCATTCTCCATCTAGATTAAAAAAAGTTTAAAGCCTGCATAGAAAAAAAGACATAAAAAAGTAAACATCTTATTTGTTTGGACATTAGAACAAGATGGAACTCTACTTTCTTAATGTTAGAGACTGCTTTGAAGTTTCAAAAGGTTTTTGACTTTTTAGAATGTTAAGATAGTAAGTATGTTATTGAGCTTAGGGTGTTTCTAGAGAAAGTGATTGGGAATATGTAGAAAACTTCTTGTCTTTTCTTAAGATTTTTTATGAAGCAATTTTCAATCTATCTGGCTCTTTTTTTATGACTAGTAGTGAATATCTAAAAATAATTTTTGGTATTGGCATGGGTATTTCAAGTAAATGTGAGAGTGATGATCTTGGTGTGAGCTTAATGGAAGAAAAAGTACAATAAGTATTTTGAAAATATTGACTTATTAACCTTATGTTATTCATTGTTGTTATACTTGATCCTCTTTATAAATTGGAATATGTGGATTGGATTATTAATGAGTCATATGATAGTGAAAAGGCAAAGAGATTATGCCAAAACGTCAAGGAATTGTTGCATACTATGTTTGATTTGTATAGTTTCAACCACTCATCTCCTAGTGTGTAAACAAGTGAGACATCTAAAGTTTTAAGTGGGATGAAAGTTGATGATAAAGCAAATGTTGATAGTATCATGAAATCTTTGTACAAAAGGAAGATGGGCCAAAGAAAATATAAAGATGAAAATAGAATTGGACAAATACTTAGGTGAAGAATGTGAGAATGATAATTATTCTACTTTTAGTGTGCTTGACTAGTGGAAAACAAATTCAATTAGATTTCAAGTACTTTCTTTTACAGCGTGTGATGTGTTAGCTGTACCAGTCTCAATAGTTGCATTGAATCAGCTTTTAGTACTAAAGGTCTTGTATTTGACTCGTTCCGTAGCTCTTTAACACTAAGAATAGTATAAGCTTTAATTTGTGGGTAAGATTGGCTATAAAAGCCTTAAAACCCTCTTTTAGTTGAAGAAAATCTTAGTGAACTTGAAGAAATGGAATCTTTTTTTTTTTTTGTTATCTTTCTCTCTTATACCCATATATTAATTAAATTGAATTTAGGGAAAATTACAAAAAGAAAAATCATGACTTTTAGCACTTTTGGCAATTTTAACACATCTTTAATTTTGGCAATGTCATTCACAAACTTTTTAATTTTTGCAATTCCATGCACCGGTTGAAAATCTAGTAAAACTTTGCTGATGTGGCCATTGGAAAAATTTGAGTTGATCCATGTAAGCGCCACGTCAAAACGCATCGTTTTGACTATTTGCAAAAAAAAAATATACAAGACCTTTTTACCTTTTTTGCAATTTTATTAAAGTTATTTTTTATTATTTTTAATATTATAACAGTATAAAAGAAAAGGCAAATAAATTCTTTTAAGAAATAAAAAATTAATTAAATACGGTATAGTATTGTGAATTTAATAAGGTATTAAGGGTAAATATGTCTTTTTATGTCATTTAACTTTTTTAATGGAGGGAAAAATTGTGTAGCGAATCTAAAACTGAGAAATTTTTAGTTATTTTTTAAAAAGAAGAGATAAAGTAGTAATTATGGTCAAACCTCAGGAAAGTGATAGTAATTATCCTCAAAATTTGCTTAATATATAAATCAATTTAAATAATAAAATACAATTTGACTAAATTAAGTATTTAAATATTTTAAATATTTAAAAATAATAATTCAATCCAAAATGACTAAATACATATCAATTTGAATGTATCAATTAAATGTTCATTACATAAAAATAGCAACAAAATTTATATTTTATTTAATTAAAAATTAATTTTAAATTTTCATTACTTAAATATTTGTTTTGCAATCTTGAATTGAAAATATAAATTAAATAAAAATAAGAAAATTATGTATCAATTTGTCAAAATCAATAGATCGTGTTTAAATTGCAAAAATGGTCAAAGGTCATATATTTTTTTTTGCAAATAGTCAAAACGGTGCTTTTTGACATGACACTTATGTGGATCGACCCAAATTTTTCTAGTGGCCACATCAGTAAAGTTTCACCAGATTTTCAACCTGTGCATGGAATTACAAAAATTAAAGAATTGGTGAATGATATTGCTAAAATTAAAAAGATGTATCGAAATTGTCAAAAACGCTAAAGGTCATTGTTTTTTTGTAATTAGCCTTGAAATTATAAAAAAAAACTAGGGAAAGTATGGAAAACTACCCTGTGTTTTCACGGTTTTGCACTTTTAAGTATGTGTTTCATTTTCTGACAATTTAAGTCTTGTGTTTTTTGCCGTTTGGCAATTTCCAGTATATAAGGCTAACGCCGTTAAATGAGTTTGACACATTGTATGACATAACTGAAAACAATTAAGGTGAAAGTACAGAGACTCATCCAGTGGTTTCAATGTTTTGCAAATTGAAGTATGTGTTTCATTTTTGTGACAATTTTTGTCTTGTGTTTATATATGTGTTTCACATCGTCAGACTCATTTAACGGCGTTAGCCTCATATACTAGAAATTGTCAAATGGCAACAAACATTGGACTCAAATTGTCAAAAAAATGAAACACATACTTAAAAGTGCAAAACTGTAAAACCACAGGGTGATTTTCCATTTTTTTCCCAAAAAATTATATTTAAGAATCTAACTTTTAATGTTATATATATTTGTAGAAATGTCAAACTTGATGGTGGAGTATCAACCTATTGATGTTGATGACTAGCATGATGATTTTTGAAATAAGGTAATGATATTGTAATATTAAAAATATTTTTTAAAAATTTGACAAGATTCAAAAAATATGCAATATTAGAATATTGATCATTTAGAAGATTTATTATTTTATTATTTATTAAATATTTATCTTATATACTTTTAAGTTGTATTAATATTTGATTGAAAAACTTATTTTTTATATATTTAATTTTGAAAATTGGTCAGTTTAATGTGAAAAAGTGGCACTATATATATTTTATGATTTTAATTTGATAATAGAAACATGCAGTTTTTTTATTGAATTCAAAAAGAATAACTCATACTTTCCCTCATGCACTTTTATTATTTTCTGAGTTTATCTCCTGCACTTTTATTTGCATGGATTTAGTTCTACATTTTTATTTTTCAGTACACTAAGGACTTCTGTAACGGCGAGTGAGGTGAGTGAGAAAGTAAATCTCACTCGCCGTTAAATGAGAGTGACTTACCTAACAAATAAATATACTTTTTTAAAAAAATTTTACTTTAACCCCTGTACTTTTATTTTTGTAAACATTAAGTCCTACACTTTTATTTTTATATACATTAAGTCCCCAATTAATATAAATTTGCAAAATTTTGTCAACTATATATATAATTCAATTATTCATACTTATTTTTTAATATAAAATAGTATTAAATGATAATCGCTCTTATGAAAATTAAATCTAAATAATATAATAGTAATTTAGTCTTTAAAATTTTTATTTGATTTTTATAAAAATAATTCAAGAAAAAATA
Source organism: Mallotus japonicus (assembly GCA_949634005.1). NCBI lineage: Eukaryota > Viridiplantae > Streptophyta > Magnoliopsida > Malpighiales > Euphorbiaceae > Mallotus > Mallotus japonicus. The sequence goes on from CATIWK010083207.1 coordinate 11,397, forward strand.
TTCAATAGATTTTATTTTAATTAATTTTAAGTAAAAATAAATGATGAAAAAAAGTGTATATGTACGAATTTTTAACAAAGAAAAAAATTTTATACTTTAAAAACTAGTTGGTAATAAATCTTTAAGAAAAAAAAATGTATTGATATAATTTTTAAGAAAATTTGTCCAAGTTATTATTTTAAAATTTTTAGAGTGAAAATAGGTACATCCTTTAATAATTTATTGCTTAAAATTAAATTAATGATAAACTGTGTAAAGTAGTATAATATAGATTAGTATTAGATTATAGTTATTAAAAAGACAAATAATTTTAAATTGTTTATGTCAATGATAAAACATTCAATTAGAAGTTTAAATTAGTTAAATTATAAATTTATTAACTAAATATATAAATATAAATAACTACCTAAAATATTTATTGAAAATTAAAAATAAAAAATTTATTTAAGAATATTAAGGATTAATTTGTTAAATTTTTAAAATATGAAAATTTATCAAAAATTTTTAAAATTATAGGTACTAAATAAGATATCTTTCTCTATATTTGTAACGGTGTTTGTCTCCATTTTTAATGGAAGGACTTAATATGCAGAAAAATAAAAGTAACAGAGAGTTAATGTGTAGCAAAATAAAAGTGTAAGGTGTCAATCTTAAGAAATACAAGTGTAGGAGGTAAACCCAGAAAACAATAAAAGTGTAAGGAAAATACGAGTTATTCCAATTCAAAATCATATGCAAAAAAAAATCAAAAAATTAGTATAACTGAACCAGTTTAATTGATCAACTAATTAATTGAATAATCATAAACATCATTAAACCATAAAATATAATTCAGCTTAAAATTTTGCTCTATAATTTGGTTAACTAATGCTAGTAACTTCTAATTTTAACAGTGTTTTTATGAGCAATGCTACTTCCAAGTAGCTTAACCACAACCGCATTTCTCTGAAGCTCTGTTAACATCATCATGAACCTTCTAAGAGAACTATGTTGATGTCCCTCTTGAGCCGCCTTGGCATCCTCGCGAACCTTCTTGCCATAATAATTGACTTTTCTTCCAAATCGAGATATACGAGCCACAACTAAGAGATGATCGAAATCCTAAAAATTTCTTTAATTTTAATAATCAAGTAATAAAGATATTTTTAAAATCTAATACTTTTTGAAACTATATAAAAATTTAAAATTTAAATAACAACTCACAATTAAAACTAAAATTCAATATAAAATTTTCAATACTTAATTTTTTAAAATTTTAGATTTGTAATTTATTAGAATTATTATATACTTATTTCTATTATTTTAAGTTAAATTATTATTTTAAAAAATTTAAATTAAATAATTTTTTTATTTTAATTCAATAGAATAATTTATGTTAAATAATTTTAAATTTATATTAAATACAATTAAATAATTTATTACAAGTTATTGTAGTAAAAATTCTTATTAATAGAAAATTAATTAAGCTATAAAGTGATAAATTATATTTTTTAAAATAACTAAAATATAAAATATAAAATTAGAAAATTGACATGAAAATATTTAAGTGATGAATATAAGTAACAGAAATAATTTTTAAAATTTTTAAATAAACTTTTCTAATAAAATTATTGTTAAAACCCAAAAAACTTTAACATTTCTGAGTCAATAACTTGTCTTTGTACTACATGAGATTGAAAGGCTAAGATTATCACCATTGACGCCTTCCTCCCTAAGACTCACATTTTGTTGTAAAAATTAAGGATCGGACTGTGAATATTATAGAGCAAATTGCAGCTAAAATAATTGAAATAATAAAATTGAAGAAAAATATGGAACAAAACTATTGCATAGGTGATTAGAGTCTAAACGATTGTACTAAAAATCACCACAAGGTAAATTCCTAAGAAAGTGTGGTGGGTCACAATGGTCCACTTAAATACCACACTCCTAGACAAAATTTTACCAGGACAATTGATTTAATGGAACAATAATTCGCGACAACTAAACCCAACAATAGTAATAAGAAAGAGAACACACAAATTTTACGTGAAAAGCCCCAAACAAATCGGGAAAAAATCAAGGGCAAGACTAGAAGAATTTCACTATAAAAAATAATAGGAGTTACAAAATATTTCTCTCTATACCCCAAGGAGAATACAATAAAAATTCTCTCTTAATATAGGAGATAACCCACTCTCTATATAGTTTTCTCACTCACCAAAAATTCCCCACTTACCCACAACCACTCAACTTTCTCACTTTGCTCTCAATTGCTACTTGATCTTGTGTGTTGCAATACATAAAATGGTAGAGCAAATGGCCTTTATATAGCCATGAAGGATGGCTATTTTTCAACCTTTAGCATGTGGCAAGTTGGCAAGTTTTCTATTTTTACTCCACCGAATTTCGATGCAGTAAAGATTTACTGTTTTTTTTTATTCAAAAGTTTGCAGCAACTTTTGACTTTCTTAACAATCTCCCATTTGAAGATCTGATTGAGGATCAATCACATCTTCACACTATTCTTTCTATCTTGCCTTTTGATGCTGCTTATGTTTCCGTCAGGCTACACAAGGATCGACACCAAATAAACTTATCATTGTTGATAGCTTTTGTCAAGAAATCTGCTAGATTGTTGTTAGTATGAATTTTTTGCAAATCGACAGTTCCTTCTTCCACTTTCTCTCGAATGAAGTGATATTGAACTCGAATGTGTTTTGACTTTGAATGAAAGGCTGGATTTCTTGCGAGATGTAAGGCACTCTGACTGTCACTAATCAAAGAAACTTTCTCTTGTTTATGCCTGAGTTCTTCCATTGTCATTTTCAACCAAACTGCTTCTTTACTGGCTTGTGTAGTTGCCACATATTCTGCTTCTGTTGTTGACGTAGCCACAACAGATTGCAATTTTGATACCCAACTTACAGCATTGCTAGTAAGTATAAACACAGAACCATTGTGGATTTGCTTTTATCCAAATCATCTGCATAATCTGAGTCGATATATCCTCTAACAATAAAGTCTGATCCTCTATAACATAATGCAACATTTGAGGTTCCTTTGATATATATTAGGATCCTCTTCACAACATTCCAATGCTCTCTACCAGAATTCGCCGTGTACCGACTAACCACTCCCACTGCATGTGCAATGTCTAGTTTTGTACATATTATAGCGAAAATCAAACTTCCCACTACTGATGCATATGATACTCGAGACATTTATATCCTCTCTTCTTCACTAAGAGGACTCATACTAGAGTATAACTTTAAATTAGTAGGAAGTGGGGTTAAAATTGGCTTACAATCTTGCATATTGAATCGCCGTAAGACTTTTTTCAAGTAGTTTTTCTGGAGTAGCCAAATCTTCCTATTATTTCTGTCTTGGTGAATTTGCATCCCTAAAATCTTATTTGCCGGTCCCAAGTCCTTATCTCAAATTTCCTAGCTAATTATGCCTTCAATTCTTCGATATGATCTTTGTTGGGGCCTGCTACCAACACGTCAGCTACATACAACAGCAAAATGACAAAGTCATTTTCACTAGCCCTTTTGAAATATGCACAAGGATCTGTATTAAGTCTGTTGTATCCAAGGCTCATGATGAAGGAATCAAATCTCTTATACCAACACCTCAGCGCCTGTTTTAAGCCATATAGAGATTTGCTTAACCTGCAAACCAAGTTTTCTTTTCCTTGGTCTTTAACACCTTCTGGTTGGAGCATATAAATCTCCTTTTCAAGATTTCTATAAAAAAAAGCAGTTTTCACATCTAATTGCTCTAGATGTAAATTAAATGTAGCACACATTGCCAAGACCACTCGAACTGTTATAAGTTGGACCATAGGGAAAAAGATTTCATTGAAGTCAATGCCTTCTTTCTGAGCATACCCTTACACTACCAATCTTGCATGATATCGCTCTACTTGATGATTGTTGTTATGCTTGATCTTATAGACCCATTTGTTTCCAATTGGCTTTCTTCTTTGTGGTAACGGCACAAGTTTCCAAGTCTGATTCTTATGCAGAGCTTCAATTTCTTCCTGCATTGCTGCCATCCACTGAGATGCTTCTGGACTCTCCATTGCTTCTTGAAGAGTTGATGGCTCTCCATCCTCTCTTAGAAAGTAGCATGCAACATTACTCTCCATAATATAATCAGAATGCCAAGCTGGTACTTTTTTTTTGCCACTAGTTGACTGTCGAACTCTAGTTTCTTCAGAATCAACTAGTTCTTATTCTTTATTTTCTGATGCTGCTTTAGAAGAATCCTTTTATTCCACTTGTATCATTGTAGTCTCTGAATTATCTTTTGATATGCTACTGTCACATTTTTCTTACAGCTTATCTTCTGTAAATATCACATCTCTACTGATGATGACCTTATGGGCAGTGGGATCCCATAAGCGATACCCCTTAACTCCTACATATCCTAAGAATATGCATTTTATGGATTTTGGATCCAGCTTTGTAGTTTCTTGGGCATTATACATCACGTATGCAGGGCTTCTAAATATATGAAGGTTTGAATAATCAACAGGCTTACCAGTCCACATCTCCATAGGTGTCTTCAACTCAATTGCAGTTGATGGAGACCTATTTATTATATAACAGGCGGTGTTGACTACTTCTGCCCAAAATGAATTTTCCAGACCTGCAGCTCCCAACATTGCCCTTGTTCTTTCTAATAGGGTTCTGTTCATCCGCTCTGCCACTCCATTCTATTGAGAAGTGTATGTCGTGGTGAATTGCCTTTTGATGCCTTCCTGTTTGCAGAATTTATCAAAATCTTCACTGATATATTCTCCTCCATTATCTTTCCTCAAACACTTGATCTTATTTCCATAATCAAGTTCCACCAGCGCTTTGAATACTTTGAAGACTTCAAACACATACGCTTTTCTTTTAATAGGATACACCTAATATCTCCTAGATTAGTCATTAATAAAGGACATAAAGTACTTTGCTCCTCCTGGGGACGGTACTGGTGCTTGCCATACATCAGAGTGAACCAATTCTACAATAATTTTACTTCTAGAATTAAATGTGTTGAACTTCATACGGTGCTGGTTGCTTGTAACACAATGCTCACAAAAGGGTAAGGATACCTTTGTGAAACCAAAAAGTAGCTTATGCTCGGCTAAAATTTTCATTCCTTGTTCTGACTTATGGCCATGTTTATGGTGCCACACCATCATAGATTTTTCACTTGAATCTTCTAAAGTAACACATGCTTCTGCCTCCTACAAAGTCTCTCCCAGCAGTATATACAAATTTGCAGCTATCTTTTGTGCATTCATTAGTTAGAGCGCACCTTGAATTATTTTCATAATCCCATTTTAGATTTCAACCCTGCACCTGAGATCATCTAATACTCCTATAGATAGTAGATTTTTGTTTGAGCCCTTCATATGCTGTCGTACATTTTGAATTATGCGAGTTATGCCATTATACATCCTCAATTTGATGGTTCCAATATCGACGATCTTCAAAGGATGATTATCAACTGTGTACACAGATCCTTTTGAGATATGTTCATAATAAGAGAACCAATCTCTTCGACCGGTTATATGCCCGGTAGCTGCTGTGTCCAGAATCCACACATAAAAAAATTTCTTTCTATGTGTGCCAATCATCGCCGCTTCATTGCATAGAGCAATGCCATCATCTGATATACTTGCAATATTTCCTTGAGGTTTGGAATCTTTTAGATTCCGATAATCCTTCTTCAAGTGACCCTTTTTACCACAGTTGTAACACTTAAAATTCTTCTTGCTTCTTGATCTTGATCTGCCTTGTCTCTACCTCCCACTAGAGCCAGGTTCCGTTGAACTTCCTCTCATCACAACCAAAGCCTCTGCTTGTTGTGAATTCACCATCTTATCTTCTTTATTTTTGTGCATGCTTTCTTCCTCCAGGACAGCAGCTGCAACCTCATCCAAGACTAGATGATTTGTGACAACATTATTTGTTAGGTTGACGATAAGTTGATCATACGAATCAGGAAGACTCTGAAGTAGAAGTTTAGCACGTTCATTTGCCTCTACTTTATATCCCAACGATGTGAGTTGAGAAAATAAAGTATTCAGAGTATTTATATGCTCCGTCATTGAAGTAGATTCTGCCATCCGAAGAGTGTAAAGTTTCCTTTTAAGGAAAATTTTGTTGTGAATTGACTTGGCCTCGTAGAGTCTAGGGAGCTGATCCCAAATCTCCTTTACATTTTTCTTTTCTTCTACACTTGACAGTATCTCATCTGCTAATGCCAGATGAAGATCTGCAACAACATTCTCGTCCATCTCATTCCATTTACTGTCATCTGTGAGTTCTCTCGGCCTTCCACTAATAACCGCCAGACAATTATCTTTTCTCAATATTGCCTTCGTCTTCAATTTCCATAATGAGAAATTTTTCCCGTTAAATTTTTCAATGTCATATTTTGCAGCCATTACTTCTATCACTATTCACGAACCAAAAGCTATGATAGCACTTGTTGTAAAAATTGAGGATCGGACTGTGAAAATTATAAAGCAAATTGCAGCTAAAATAATTGAAATAATAAAATTGAAGAAAAATATGGAGCATAACTATTGCACAGGTGATTAGAGTCTAAATGATTGTACTAAAAATCACCACAAGGTAAATTCCCAAGAAAGTATGGTGGGTCACAATGGTCCACTTAAATACCACAATGCTAGACAAAAATTTACCAGGAAAAGTAATTTAATAGCACAATAAGTCACGACAACTAAACCCGACAATAGCAATAATAAAGAGAAAACACAAATTTGACGTGAAAAACCCCAAACAAATTGGAGAGAAACCGCGGACAAGACTAGAAGAATTTCACTATGAAAAATAATAGGAGTTACAAAATATTTCTCTCTATACCCTAAGGAGAATACAATAAAAATTCTCTCTTAATATAGGAGAGAACCCACTCTCTATATATTTTTCTCACTCACCAAATCACTCCACTCACCCACAACCACTCAACTTTCTCACTTTACTCTCAATTGCTACTTGAGTTTGTGTGTTGCAATACATAAAATGGCAGAACAAATGGCCTTTATATAGCTATAAAGGGTGGCTATTTTTCAACCTTTAGCATGTGACAAGTTAGCAAGTTTTCTGTTTTTACTGCACCGAAAGTTTTACTGTTTTTTTTATTCTAAAGTTTGCAGCAACTTTTGACTTTCTTAACAATTTTTTGTGGATTGTTGATCCTCTGCCATGGAGATGGTAGTATTTGGGAAAATAATTGGTTAATTACTTCGAAAGTTACTAAGTTTTGACTTATTTTAATTTTATTATTCAACTTTAATTTATATCTTTTGGATATTAAATTTCAATTTATATTAATTCATAACAGTCATTTAGAAAAAAATTTTATTCCTAAACAATTTAATATTACTATTAATCCATAATTGAAGAAAATTAACAAGTAAGTTCATATTTTCTTAATTAAATATAAGTTTAAAGAGAAATCAAATAGTAGATTCACCTTAAATGATATTAAAGTCTTAAAAAAGTTAAAAATAATTTTTTAAAACACTTCCATTTTTGGACTAAATTGAGAAGATAAAAAATTAAAAAATTAAAAATTAAAAATTATAACAAAAATATGAGCACTAAAATTTTTTGCCAGCACTCGTTCTAAAATAAAATTGAATTTAAGTTATAAAAAAATAAATCAAAATTTAGTATCCAAAATACAACAAATACATGACCACTACTAAAATTAACCTAGAAAGATGATAGTATGAACTATTAATTTAACAACACCAATTTTACACGAATTTCCAATTAAAAATTATGTGGATCATATTATACATACACATACACGCATACATGCACTTGTGTGTTATTGACATAAAACACAATTAATTTTTTTTTTCAAAAAATTAAATATATTAAATTTTATTTATTGTATTATTGTTTTAAGTGTATATAAAATTCAATTTATAAGGTTATAAATAGGGCTGAACATGGGTAGCAAAGAATTCGAACTACTTCAAAAAACAGAGCTGAAAATATCCAGAATTAAAAATTTTTGTTGACCATTTAATTTTTTTCACACCAAATTGTCCCTTTTTTTTTTTAGTCGGATTTGAAAAGCATGAGTTCTTTAAACTGAAAATCAAACCAAACAGTCTTGAAGGTACCAAATCAAAAACGAAAACCAAAATCAATATGTATATACACACAAAAATATATTTGTATAAAAAAATACATATAATGCATATGTGTACGTATTTATTTCAATTGTTTATAAAATTAATAATTAATAATTGATAAAATTAGAAAATAGGGCTAACAGTGTGTTATACAATTTGTTTAAATGGTACAACACAATATGAAGTTGAACAAATTTCGGTCAAAAACATATCAACTCATTTAAAATATGAATAAAATTATATTTAAAGGGATTGAATAAGCTTAACTCACTTAAACAAGTATTAACCTGTCTATTCATCTAGTTCATATATATATATATATAACATAGCATCAAATATTAATATTAAGTAAATATAATTTAAATTGTTAAATTAATATTATATAATATAAATTTAATATTAAATAAATAAAACTGAAATTATTAAATTTAAAAAAAGTATATATTTATGATAAAATTATGTTATTTTTGATGTACGTGTAGTGTTAATAAAACTTTTTTGTTGCAAATTAATATTACTATTAATTAATTTTTTCTGTAAATTTTAAATTTTTATCTAAAAATATAATTACACATTGATAAAATATTCATATATTATATTATATTTAAAATTATTATTATTTATTTTTATTAAAATGTTATTAATAATGTATAAAAATATCATCTATTTAATAATTTTATTTTTAAATATTAATAGAGTCATGTCGTGTAATCTGTTTTAATAAATGTGTTCAGATTTGGGTTTAATGTTTTGACATAATTAATTAAATGAGTCGTTTCGTTAATTAACACCATCTGTTTGTAACCCGCTGTTAAGAATTGTCAGCCATAATTAGAGTTACTTGCATAGGAGGTTACCAAACATTATAATAAATTTCATTTTGATTCCATAATTTTAGTTTGTATATTTTTTTTATTACAAAACTTTGATTTTAATTATGCAGAGAAGTTACGAAAGTAATTTCGGCTAATTTAAATGACATGATACACTACAGATATCACATCACAAGACAACCCAACAAAAATTACCACGTCATATTGCCATATCACATTTTTCATAAAACTGTTGACCATAATTTTATTTTACTTTTTTTTTTATTTTTTTTACACTCAATCTTATAAAATTATGATCAACAGTCTTGTGAAAAATGGTGATGTAGTAGTGTGACATGATAATTTTTATTGAGTTAAACTATAATGTGTCAACTTCAGTGTGCCGCGTCATTTAAATTAGTTAAAATTATTTTGGGTGACTTCCTTATATAATAAAAATCAGTGTTTTGTAACAAAAAAAAATACAAATTAAACTTATAAAATTAAAATGAAATTTAGTGTAAAGTTTGATAACCTCCGATACAATTTACCCACCCTAATTAGAAGCTTACATTTACATGTTATAAATGAAATTTAATATAATTCTAATAATTATATTCAAATAGTTTAATTTAGACAATTTACTACTAAGTGTTGACTTAACCTATATAATCTGAGGTTCTAAATACTAATTAATTGCTTGAAACAAAATAAATGTACTAAATCACAAATAAAAATTAAATTTATAGTCGTTCACCTTATAGGCTATTAAACATTAAAATAAAACTTAAATAATTTATAAAAATGATAGCATTGTTGTTAATATCATATATTTTAAAAAAGATGTATAAAATATATACTTTAATTATTAATTATAAATTATGAATTTTAGAAATATAAATTAAAACTTAAATTATTTAGTTTTAGTCAAAATCACATAGTTTTATAAAATAAATAAAAATAATAATGGAACACTATTTTAATTTCTATAAAAGTCATAGTTTTATGTTTAATTTAATAATATAAATGGAGTGCTTGAACTTTTTATTTGAATTTCAAATTTCAAAAAAAATTTAGGATGAAGATTTAAATTTTCGAATTCACTTATAAATTTATTTTTAGATTTTTCAACTTTTAAATAAATTCAAAAAATTTGCATTCTCTGAATTGTTGGAAATGTAGATCAATCATGTATAATAAATATATATGATGTCCAAACATAACCTAGCGAACACGTTTGTACAAGTTACCCGAACTTGTTTTTGGATTACGGTAGCACTTTTAGACTCATTGGCAGAGTACCATAGCCCGACTAAAATGGCCAAATTTGTCATTATCAGTACCCAATTGGTAATAGATCCAAAATGAAAAAAAAAAAAAATTATATAAAGTATTTTGTATATAATGAGGAAAATGTAAATCCTAAAGGAGCTAAAAACCTCTAAACAAGAAACTCAAGCGTAAAATTTTATTGACTTAATCATAAGAGAAAAGCAGTATCATATTTATCTAAAATTTTGTTGACTTAATAAAAAAATTTTAAAAAGTAAAAAGTTTGGATTCCTTAATTAAGTAAAATCTCATATTCGAGTCTTATATATGTAAAAAAAAAATGTCGAGAGAGTTTTAATTCCTAGTAAGTCCATTCAACTCAAACTCTAAAATAGTCAAATTTGTTGTAACTACCAGATACTAGAGATATCAAATATAAAATTTTGTTAACTTAATTGTAAGAGAAAACGAGTAGCTAGACTCTTATATTTATTCTTATTTTATAATTTTAGACTTGTTATATTTATCAAAAATTGATTTGATTATGAACTTGATAATAATAATTTATGTTAGATTTGTATATTGAATATGATTAATTATATAAATACGTTAAATAAGAGGAGGAAAAAAAACATAATCGGCTTTGAATATAATAAACTTAGGCTTAGTGTATCATTGAAATTCTGTTTGCTTCTCAAAAGTATATATATAATAGTATGATATTAGCTAATGAATTTGGAGGAAAAAAAAAACACTTTTTTTCAAGTCATACTTCATTAATTATTCAATTATCATCACATTATTATATTTTCAATTACAATACTATTAAATTACTACCAAATAAATCATAAATATAATGTATATAGAAATTGAATTTAAAACTTCATTTTTAAGGTCTCCGTACAATAACCTATTGGTATTAGGAGAATGAAGAAAAAGACCATTTAAACCAAAGGGAATATATTTTTTTTTCCCTAGGAATATCTTTTAAAGAGAAGATGACCAAAAAAAAAAAAAAAGTGAAGTTGAAAGAAACATAAGATGATAGCGATGAGATTGATGGTATGGCTAAGAATGAAAACAATGCGTGTATATGTAACCCTCTACAAGCAGAAATCGGTAAAATTTCACTAGGTTTAACGATGAGAATTGAATGACTCTATTGTAAATTTTGATAATTTGATTTCATTATTTTTTAATTTTGATAAAAAAAAATTATTTAGCCAATTTTTAACAATTTTAGTACAAAAAAAATTATTTGATTAAAATTAAATAAATAATGTTGACATAATAATAAAAAAATTTAAGCTTACTCTTGATAAGTTGTTAAATTTATAAACGGGTGCTATTATAATATTATAAAAATTATAGGTCTTTTAAATTTATTACTCTATATAATTTAAATTTTTATAAAGTATTTAATAATTATTTATTTAAAATGACTTTAAAACATCTAATTTATAAATGTGAAGAAAATTTGACCTATTTGAGTACATATATAATTTTTAAATTTATTAGAATTATGACCATTTATAAATTTAAAATTTTATCAAAGGTGAATTTAATTTTTTGATTATCATATCATCACTTCTTATCTAATTTTGACAAAATAATTTTATATATCAATATATTTTTATAAATTTTATAATTTAAAATAATAAATTTGATATTATATATATATATATATTATATTATATTTGCAGTTTTAATTCTATTTGCAATAAAATTGTCAATACTTGATTAAATTGGAATAATTTTTTGTCAAAATTAAAATATTAAAATAAAGTTGTAAAAAGCTTCAAATGTTTTAAATTATCTGTACCAATAGTCTATAGATATGTTTGCATGTATGTTTAATTTGGTTTTTAAATATTTACAACATGAAAAATATATTCAAATTTTGAAATTGTGTCCGTAATTATTTTAACTACTCTAATTTTTTGAATATTAAGTTATATATGAAAATGATAAAAATGAAAAGATGAATTTTATGCAAAAGGCTAGACATTATGAAGCAAGATTTATGCATAACTTTTTCAAATTATATCATAAACTAATTCAAGAAGGAATTGGTCACACAAATAGTTCAAGTGGTAAAATATATGAACACTCAGATGTAAAGAGCGGAGTTCAGACCCTTTTTCTCTTTACTCTCCCCTTCTTAATGGAGAATTAAACCACTTAAACTGTAACGATTGAAAAAAAAAATATATTCAAGAAGAAATTGGGAAAAAAAAAAAAACTAATTCAAGAAGGAGACTATAAAACCATAGTCATATATATAAGTAGAAATTATAGAGTTAAACTTCGCTCTTCCTTCTTTTCGGTCATTTAGGCTAAAAATAAAATTTAATTTAGTTACAATTCAAATTTAAACAAAGTCAAATTGCAATTAATAAGAGCTATAAAGCATCCATAAGTTTTGTGTTAATTTTTTTTTTAATATTTTGGCGTTTCATAAATGTTATTAATAAATAATTTTTATATATCTTTTTGACTAATAATAAATAATTTATTATATTATACTTAAACAAGTTAATTTTAATAAAAATTCATATTAACTAAAATTTATAATAGATATGTAAACTAATAAAACAACTAAAAATTAAATTTATAATTTTAAAACAGGAAGCCATTTATAATATATTGTTAATTAAGATATTCATTGGAGGAAAATTTCTGTGGAACAATTAGATTTATAAAACGTATTTTAAATATTTTATATATAATTAATATAAATTTAATTATTAAATAAAAATTATATTAAATTAACAATTTTATACTTCAATTTATTTATTAATTATTGACCTAATTTTTCTTTCTTTTAATTTGGTATGTCGTATGGGCTGATGTGGGAGGAGATAAAAGAGCAAATGACAGACCAAAAACAATAAAAGAGGTATAAGACTATAAGTGGGCAACGTGTCGAACAGACGACCAAAAACATCCATGCAATTGTGTGGACGGTGGTCTCCATTTTCAACGTGGCTTAGTCATACCACACTTTTTCCACTTCATGTCAAGACAAAAATACCCCACCACACTCTGCAATTAATTTTTTAATATGTTTCCTTTTTTTTTTTCAACAAATTATAATTAAACATATTTATTTACCTTTTTTAACCGATAATGGAACTTGTAAAAAATATATGGAAAACTAACATCATCATGCACTTTCCTAAAAACAAATGGCATAATACATTCATGGGCATGATCCTACTGTATTTGTTCTTTTTTGTCAGTTGGATACTTCAACTTATAGTTTTACCATTTTTCAACACCTAAATTCGCTTAAAATATAATTTTAAAACCCCTATCGGCACATGTAACATGAAATATTGAATCAGTATGTGCCATATTTCAAAGGTTCGATTGACCAAAAACTACAGATAGAGGTGTCAAACTAAAAAAAAATGGCAAGTATAAGGGTGGTAAAATGTATTATGTCATCAGATTAATGCAAATTAGTGCATGTTAGCCAAGTTTAAGTGTTGAAATGACAAAAATATAAGTTGATGTGTCAAATTGACAAATTATGTCAAGTACAAGGGGCTACAAATGTATTTATACCAAAAAACATCATCATGCACTGACATCAATTTTATACGGCACAATACATTTGCAGCCCTTTATACTTGGCATAATTTATCAATTTGACACCTCAACTTACATTTTTGTCATTTCAACACTTAAATTTGCCTAAAATACACTAATCTACACTAATATGATGACATAATGCATTTACCATCATTTGTACTTGCCACTTTTTGTTAATTTAACACATATACTTGTAGTTTTTGGTTAGTTTAACCTTTAAAATGTGACACATGGTGATTCGCTATTTCATACCATGTATGCTGACAGGGGTTTCAAAATTATATTTTATGCGAGCTCAAGTGTTAAAATGGCAAAACTATAAATTGAGATGTCAAACTGACAAAAAGTGATAACTACAGAGGGTCATGGTTGAATTATGCCATTTTATAATTTATGAGAAAACTATATTGGCCAGTAACTTGTAAATTATACTAACCATTAACTTACTCAAATAAACAAACCAAGTAAATAATAATAATTCAAATAAACTGTTTATCTTTACCTCTTAAAATATGAAGATTGAATATGTCAGGTGTGTGAAGTACACAAACTAATTTGAATATTTGACTTCTAACATATGATTTTATGCAAGCTAAGCACCTAAACTTATTTGGAGTTCCTAAACTAGCCGCAAATAAAAATAGCTAGGTTACTGAAAGTGATTTAAAGTAATGTTGGGGAATTTAGACAAAAAGATTAAATCCTAGATATTTTAAATAAAACAGAAAACTGAGAAAGTTGAAGATTGCATTAAAATAACAAAAAAAATTGGTTTATAAACAAGGTTCGATTAAATAAAACATAATTATATTAAAAGAAAAATAAAATTGAAAAGAAAAGATTGATGTTTGTTGAAGTTGTCTGTATGTGTATTGCATAATTGGTCGTTATTGTTGTCCTGCAGAAATAGCTCTCTTTATCCTCTGTTTGCTAACTGCCTTTTAATCCCACTAAACCATGTTCCACTCAGAAACTACACTTCCTTCTTTTAGTAACTAATTAATTAATTTAATTAATTATTTTTACTCACATAATTTGGTCTTGCACATGTAAATATTTGTGGGCTTTACCTAAGCATATTTTGAGTCCAAACAAATGCCCCATGATATAAATGGTTGAAGAAGCCTATTTATATGCACAAATATATGGCCTTTATACTGTTTTGTTGCAATAAGAACCTAATTTTGATCATCAATCTTGAAAAAGAGAGGTTCATTGCTTTTTGAGAGAACTCTTGCCTGTGGAGAGAATTGAGGAGATTCTTCTTCAAGAAAAAGAACCGTCAGCTATTTAGAAAATACTTGCAGTAGAGAATTTTGAAAAAAACTTTGCAAAAAAAAAAAAAACCTTATCTTGAAAAGAATTTTGAAACAAAACACCCTTGTTGAAAATCTCTTGCAGAGAATCTTGCTTATAAAAAGAACTAATGTACTATGCGTCTTTGTTTACGGTTCTCCAATTTTGTTAAAGATCCAAACTTGCTTTAAGTTCAATTTCTAAATATTTGAATTCCTTTCAATAAAACTCATCAACAAAATGATTTCAAAAATAAATCCAAAAACTTCATATTTCTGTCAGATTATCAACTCAAAAGAATTTAATTTTGAATCGAACCAATTTAACTTAACCAAATGATCATAAACAAATAAGTAAAATAAATTTTATTCATAGTATATGACGTCATTTTACTCACTACTGTGCCAATCACCACTATTCTAGTAAAATTCCATTCATTTTTCACCAGTCACCACCTCAACTCCACCATCATTTACAAATAGACATCACCTCACCTCAACTTGTGGCTGGAGGTAATGATTTTGTAATAAGAACGCCCCTTTTCCGTTCGCTATAGCAAATGCAAGGCGCTCTTCAAAAATTGCTACTCAAGGAACTCCTATGGCTTAGACAATAACCAATAGCTTGTTGGTTCATTCTCCAGCATCAATGAACTAGTCCATTTGGGGTGAGCATCGGTCAGTTTAGCTTGGTTCGGTTGAGGATATATGAAATTTAATCAGTTTTTTTGAAGGGTTGTGGCAAACCAAACTGAGCCAAAAATTGTAAAGAACTCATCTGTTCGAAAAATTGATTGGTTCGATTTTATCGGTTTGGTTGAACGGTTTGGATCGGTTGGGCCCAATTGATAGGCTGGGCCAAAAATAAGTAAAAAAATATATATTTTTGCTAATTTGGGTGAAGCCCAATTACTGATACATTATTACAAAAGGTCCAAATTGGGGCGTAGCTCAAAGTATAACATAATTACAAAATATATAAAAGCCTATAGCATAATTACATAGGTTGTTTGTCATGTAATTTTGCCCACAATTATAGAACTAGATACAAAAAAATAATTCTAAGTCATTACATTTACAGCAACCAAAAGACTTCCGCTTCTCAGAATGTGACTTCCACAAAAAATTAGAGGCAAATTTGAAAGCTTCCACAAAAAAGTTTATATGCAAAAGGCCTGCATATCATTTGCAAAAAATATCTGAATGCAGACCATAGCTTTTGTGCACCCAAAAGCTTACAAGTTACAATTCATTCCTGCATTTTAACACAGAGAACAACACAGAATAAGAATAAAAGGAAACGCTGAGAAGCAAATTAAAATCAACAAGTAAAAAGGGCTCAGCTTTTTGAAGTTTTCAAGTTATGTCCAAATGGCACCAGAATTTCTGGCAACAAAGAGATGTCACCTAAGAAATCTCAGCAAATACATTCGCTTAATCTGCCCAGAAAATTGGGTGGACGCTTCTTCATTGCCCAACCCAACAAAATATTCACAAAAATGCAACCAACAACAAAAAGTAGAAGAAGATAATTGAAAGGAAAGTAGACAAAAATTAAATGTAAGGTGGGCTTAGATCTCATGAATTGTAATTCATTGTAAAAATACGGCCATAATTTCTGGCAACAAAATACATGCCGCACAGAAATTACAGTAAGCACGTTTACTTCTCAGCTTAATGTAGGTAGAAGCATCATCATAGCCCATAATCATACATGACCACTGGCAACTGAAAGTCAGCCACATTAGTATTGTTGTTGAATGGGTTTAAACTCATGCAACAACACTGGTAACTGAAGATCAGCCGCTTCAATGTTGCATTTCAATGTATTTAAACTCATTCAACAACTAAAACTGGAAACTGAATCACAGTCACTTCAATGTTGGTCACAAATAGCACACAACACATAACATATGCAGAGAAGTGAGCAGTTAGAGTATTATATAATGCTAATTAAATTTTACTGAAATTTCATGTCAAGTGGCACTTTGTGATGCCATAGATGGGCCAAATCCAACTGCAGGTAACTCTGTCAAGCAAAGGAAAAAAACATGGGTTAAAGATGGAAAAGAAGAAGATTAATTAAGAAAAAATTAAAATAAACAAAAAAGAATAATTCATCTTGCACAAACCTTTCTCAAACTGCTCAACTTCATCTAAGGACTCCTCAATTGAGACTGGAGTTGAAGATAATCTCAACCAGTCTGCAGAACAGATTAAAGCTTCCACAATTTTGGGTGTTAATGAGCTTCTAAAAGAATCAAGCACCCTCCCTCCTTGACTAAAAGCAGATTCAAAGGCTACTGTGGATATTGGTACAGCTAACACATCACGTGCCGGGGTTGAGAGAATAGGAAATCTCTCGGAATTAATCTTCCACCATCTGAGTATGTCAAATGTGCCATCTTCCTCAATCACAGCCTCAGAGAGATAGATATCTAATTTAGATTTTTTGCTCCCACACTGTCCAAGTTCTATCTTCTGTTTCTTAAATTTAGCTTTTAGCAAGGACCCAGATTTCACAGAATGACTAGAAGCACTCTCAGTGGCAACAATTGAGTCTGAGTGTCCAGATTGAGAAGCAGAATGAGGTGGTGGTTTGCTAGAAGCACAATAGTCATCAAATAATTCATACAATGCAGCTTGTACATTACAGTTCAGGCTTCCACCCAC
>CATIWK010083231.1:0-10836 GCA_949634005.1 Mallotus japonicus
ATTCATAAAAATTAGAAATATGTAAAAATAAGTAAAGCTTTTAATTTTAATATATGTTAGAAGATACATATATGATCAGTTTTCCCTAATATGTGGAAATCACATTAAGCTTTTTATTTAGCTTGTTTTTATTTTTCCATACGTGGGGTTTTCCTCCTTCTCTCCTCCCTGGAATTAAATCACCTGAACTCTAACATTGAAAAAAAAAAAATTGTTTTTATTTATCTCTTTTATCTCATTTTCTTTTCTCTCGATTCATTGTGTTTTCTTGTGTACATATGTATTTGACTGTGTTATCAATCTTCTTCTTTTTTTCTTCTATTTTGGAAAAAAAAAATTATTACTTAAAAATTGAAATGCAGAAGTGGTGTCTGCACATTTCGCCTTTGCACCCTTTGTGCAAAGGCAAAATGTAAATAATAGACCACCTTTTTTTTTTGTACATTGACATGAAAAGACAAAAGAAAAAAAGACTTTAGATAGTTAGATATTATAGGTTCTATACAATAATATATCATAATTTATCAAAAGGAGTCTCATCGTATATATTAAGATTGATTATTATTATTATTATTATTATTATTATTATTTCTTTTAACTACGCATAAGGAGGGAGAAGAGATGTGGGGAGAATTGAATTTACCCTAATAAGATGTCTTAATCTCGTGAGTGATAACTTGATTTCCGAAACCTCCGATTCCTGCGGTCAAGTAACCAACAAGAAGTAAGGTGAGATGTGAGTTTTCCCCCACTGACCCTTTGATGCTTAAGTTAGAGAATGTAGAGAGAGTTTTTAAAAAGATAAAGAGAGTAATAGATGAATTGAATAGAATGAATAATGATAGAAAGGGGGGGTGGGGGTGGGGAGTATTTATAGAGAATGAGGTATACAAACCTAAGAGGAATGGGATTCCTCTTGCTTGTAGGACTTGTCCCATTCATGAGTGTTTACTTCCTAATCTGAGACTCCTTTTCCTATTTGGTCTGGGCTTCCTTTCTCTGCAAGTTACTATTTATTTAGGAAGTATATTGAATATAGAATAGGAATATACCTGTGGGGTATCAAGAGTCCCCCCCGAAAGTCTAGTCGGATATTTATGTCCGAGAAAAAGAAAAAGGTGCTGAAGTCGTGGTGTTGGACTGAGGTGATCAGCCTTAGTCGTTGAACAATGAGGATGTTTGGTACCAAGTCTTGATGAACCTAAAAAAATGAAAAATGCCTAATGGGCTTATAGATGTTCGGCGTCCCGAGGGAGTAACCCACCAGTGTTATAATGAACACGAAGAATGGGACCTGGCGGTGAAGGGATTTTGAGATGCTCGGCTCGTATGCACGTCCGAGAGAGAGAGTTTCTAGATACTCGTCCCTTGTTAAGCTGGTCGGCTCGGCTCGTAGGCACGTCCGAGAGAGAGAGTTTCCGGATACTTGTCCCTTGGTTTGCTGCTCGGCTCGGCTCATAGGCACGTCCGAGAGAGAAAGTTTCGGTATACTCGTCCCTCGATTTACTGCTCGGGTCGGCTCGTAGGCACGTCCGAGAGAGAGAGTTTCGGTATACTCGTCCCTTGATTTGCTGCTCGGCTCGGCTCGGCTCGTAGGCACGTCCGAGAGAGAGAGTTTCGGTATACTCGTCCCTTAGTTTGCTGCTCGGCTCGGCTCGGAGGCACGTCCGAGAGAGAGTTTCTGGATACTCGTCCCTTGGTTTGTTGTTTGGCTCGGCTCGTAGGCACGTCCAAGAGAGAGATTTTCTGGATACTCGTCCCTTGGTTTGCTTCTCTGCTCGGTTCTTAATTATGATGATCTGGGATCCAAGACAACTGGAAGCCAGACATGTGTCGCGGCTTTCAAAAGATTTTTTGAAATTTGAACGTTGCGTAGCTGCTAGTGTCTGATCAGTTGTCAGAAGAAGTAACGTGTGTCTGCAATTTTACAGATGGAGCGTCACGTCTACTGGGAAGGACAAGATCTTGATTAACGTTTGCAATGATGACAATTGATGATGGAGTGGCTATGACCATTGTGCCCTTTGTGACTGCCATGTTTAGTATTCAGTTGACAAGGGTAGCCCGAGTCTTTTCGCAGGACGCTGCTTAGGTTATAAATAGAAAATGAGAGAATGGTGAAGAGGCACTGCTATTTTACTTTCATTTTCCTTTTGTGCTCTGAATATTTCCACCTCTATTTCTTTTGTCTCCATTGCTGTCGTCTTCATTACTGCTGCTATCAAGGTCGTCAAACATTCCAGGTGATTACCCCCAATTCTTCTTTTGTTTGTTAGTTTTCTCTGCTATAAAACACCATGCCTCCTAGAGAACAAGTGAAGTCTGATCTGTTTGAGTCTAAAGTAGATTTGGGGATGTTAGAATGGTATAGGCATCGGTTTAGCATTCCACAAGCCTATAAATTGCACACTACTGATAGGAGGGCCAACGAACCCTACCTAGATGCCATAAAAATGGTAGTGTACCAGGATCAACTAGAGGGTGGGTTGAGATTTCCCATAGATCCTTTTGTGAAGCTGTTCTTGAATAGGTATAATATTACTCCCGGGCAACTACATCCCAATAGTTATAGGATATTAACTGGTTATATGGAGTTGATGCATAGGGAGGGTAGAGAGCCGGATTTTGATATGTTTCGGTATATGTATAGTTTGAACAAGAAAAGGGGGGAGCTGACATTTGCTTTATCGGTTGTTCCCCACCTGAGTCTTTTTATGAAACTCTGAGACATTCCCAAGTCTTGGAGACACAAGTACTTTGTCATAGAACATCCAACGGAGTTCTTTGAAATCCGTCATCTGTAGGTAGATGACTGTCACCGCGTACGGCGTCCCCGAGAGTTGTCTGAAGAGGATGCCGTGTTGATAAAAAGAATTCATGAACAGAGCATATCTATGAGGACGTCTGCTGAGAATTATTCCCGGCGGTACCTTCGGAGAGAGTATCCCGGGAATGATGGTAAGTTCCGAGATTCTTCGAGGTATTAGTTCTGACTATGTTTTTTCCTTTGCTCGTGTAGATGGCTGAATTTTTTGAATTTACGGATGGAATTATAATAACAGATGATGAGCGAGAGGACGCTCCAGTGGGTAACGAGATTGCCCAGGATGATGTTCCGACAGGTACTGAGCCCGTCGTGATAGAGCCCGTATCTCGGGTGGAAGCTGATGATGACGATGATGATGATATTCCCCTTATCCGGAGGAGTGCCGCTGGAAAAAGTGTCGCTTGGCCTTCCAAGAAGCGTACTCGCGGTAAAGAGGTGGAGGTTGAGGAAGAACTTGCTGAGGGCATATTTATCAAACGCCCGAGACTCGCTGGATGCTCGGATGCGAGGCCTTTCTTCCTCCAAAAAATGAACCCTCTGAGTGTGCTGAACCCGCAAGTCTGGGAACACTGTGTGGAGACCTTACACCTTCCGGAGGATGTCCAGCGATGGAAAGACATAGGGAAAGGCGAGCTTTATAACATGCTGATTTGCCATACTCTGGAGGTAATTTCTGCTCAAACTTTTTTTCTTTTTTTTTCATAAGAGTTTTTGTTGACTGTGTATGATATCTCCAAATGGCACAAGGCTTGATATTGGCGAGGGACGACCAGTCCGTACTTTAAAGTGCATGCAATATGAAGGAGGCTGAAGTCGGTACAATTGCTATCGATTAGGAGAAGAAACTGGATGCTGCCAAATGGGCCTTGGAGCTTGAAGAGGTTGAGCATGCCAAGGCGAGGTCCGAGGTTGAATCTTATCAAAAGAAGATTCAAGATTGTGAGAGTTCTAATGCTTAGCTAATAGGGAAAATTGAGAACCAAGATGTCGAGCTTGCACACCTGAAAAAGGATTTGGCAGAAGAAAAAGAATCCCGGAATGTTGACAAGAAATCCTATCAGAAGATAATGGGTGAATTCCTCAGAATCTATAAATCCGAATGCAAGAAGGTGATGCTCGTTCAGAAGGCTGATTTGGACTTCTCTGATATTGACAAGATTACACCTCATGACTTAGCCCAGCTAGCCTCAGAAGAGGAGAAGGCGAGCAAATCTGCCCAGAAGCAGGGAAAGGAGCCAACGACTAAAAAGGCTGATTTTGCTAAGAAATCTTCTTCTGAGGTTCCTGCTGAATCCTCGACTATTAAGGAGAAGTCCCACCTTGCAGCTGGCTCTTCCACCGACCCTTTTGAGATTCAAGTACTGGGTAGTGCGGATCCTTATCCAACTTCAGAGGAAAATACCAATGTTTAGATATAAATGCTTTTCTCTTCCTTTTTTTTTTGTAAGGCTTTTGATAATCAATGAAATAGTACTTTTATTGCATCTGAATATCTAATTTTCTTTTGCGTACAATTTTTTTTTATTGGTAATATTTTCTCAGGCTATGCGAGTTCCAATATCTAGGTAGTTCTTTCCCTTGCATGTCTCGTATCTTGTATGCACCCTTTGTAGTGTTTTCTGAGACTTGATAAGGGCCTTCCCAATTAGGTCTAAGCTTGCCTGTTCTAGAATTTCCTTTTCCAATATCTGCTCTTCGTAGGATGAGATCTTCGACCTTAAATTGCTTATGTCGAACATGTTTATTGTGATACCCTGCTATCCTGAGCTTCTGGGCTTCTGAAATGATAGATGTCTGTTCCCTTCTTTCCTCAAGTAAATCCAGGCATATCTGAGCATTGATGTTGTTGATGTCCGAGTCTATCTCTCCAGCTACCCGGTAGCTTGATGATCCAATCTCGACTGGAATTACTGCATCTATCCCATAAGTTAATCTGAAAGGAGTTTCTCCTGTTGAACTTTTGGGTGTCGTTTTGTATGCCCAGATGACATTATTGAGCTCTTCTACCCAGATCCCTTTCTTTTCGTTAAGCCTCTTCTTTAATCCTTGCATGATGATTCTGTTCATAACTTTTGTCTGCCCATTTGTTTGAGGATGAGCAACTGAAGTAAATCTGAGTTTGATACCTAAATTTGTACAAAATTTCCTGAACTTGTCATTGTCGAATTGCTTCCCATTGTCTGTGATTAAGGTGTGAGGTATTCCAAATCTATAAATGACTTCTTTCCAAAAGAAGTGTTGAATCCGAGCTTCTGTTATGGTTGGGACTGCTTCAACTTCTACCCACTTGGTGAAGTGATCAATGGCTACTATCAAGAACTTCTTTTGAGATGTTGAAACTGGAAAAGGTCTAAGGATATCCATGCCCCAGATAGCAAAGGGCCATGGACTTCCTATTGGATGCTGAGTGTTAGATGGCTTGTGACTTAAATGAGAAAACTGCTGACATTTAGAACACTTTTGAACTAGTTGTTGTGCATCCCGGGACATACTTGGCCAGTAATACCCTTACAATAGTGCTTTTCTGATTAGCGATCCTTGAGCTTCATGGGCCCCACAGATTCCCTCATGGATTTCTCTGAGCACGTAATTGCCTTCATCTTGTAATACACATTTCGACCATGGATGAGATAAAGATCTTTTATAAAGTTCTCCATTGCTCAGAGAATAGTGTGCCGCTCTGAGTTTAACCTTCCGAGCTTTTAGTTTATCTGAAGGTAAGGTGCCTTGACTCAAGTACTCTATGATGGGCTTCATCTATTCCGTCACTTCCTGAGTATTCATGACCTCTATCTCCTTGGTACTTGGCTTGAAGATTTCCTCAGTTAGCTCGAGTGTCTTGAATATTTGATTATCTTCTGAGGCTGATTTTACTAGCAAGTCTGCATCTGTGTTTTCGCTCCTCGGGATCTGTAGTATCTCCCATTGTCCCCCTTCTCGTTCGAGCTTCTTTAGGAGTTGTCTAGCTTTCTCCACATACTTGATCATGCTTGGTTCTTTGCTCTGATATGTCCCTTTGACTTGGTTGACCACCAATTGAGAATCAGAGTAAATCTTTAGATGCTCGGCCCGGACTTCTGTGGCTAGCGTGATCCCCGTAATTAATGCTTCATACTCGGCTGCATTGTTTATAGCATTGTACTTGATCTGAACAGCATAGTTAATTCTGACTTTGTATGGTCCTATAAGGATAATCCCAGCTCCAGATCCTTGTGCGCTTGATGCTCCGTTGATATACAATTTCCATTCTAGATGTGTTATGAACACAGATTCTTCTACTGTCATTTCCTGAATGAAATCTGCCAAAGCTTGAGCTTTTATTTGCTGACGAGGCTTGTAGCTGATATCAATTTCACCTAGTTGAACGGACCATTGAACTAGTCTTCCTGAAGTTTCAGGCCTTTGCAGAATTTTCCTCAAAGGAAAGTTTGTTCTGATGATTATTGAATGAGCTTGGAAGTACTGTCTGAGTTTTCTGGATGTATGAACAACCATCATTGCCAATTTGTCTAACTTAGAATACCTGACCTCCGAGCCTTTGAGTATCTTACTGACATAGTAGATTGGATTTTGTTGACTTCCTTCTTCTCGTACCAATATTGAAGCAATGGACTCGTGTCCAATAGAGAGATATAAGTATAAGACCTCGTCTGGTATTGTTCGGCTGAGCAATGGGGGAGAAGACAGGAATCTTTTGATTTCCTCAAATGCTGCTTAGCACTCGTTGCTCCATTCGAATTTTTTTGAGTTTTTCAAGGCTCGGAATAGGGGCATGCTCTTTTTAGCTGAGCATGAGATGAACCTTCCAAGAGCTGTGATCCTGCCATTAAGCTTCTGGAGTTTGTTTAATGTTTTAAGAGCTTTCATGTTGAGAATGGCTTCCATCTTCTCCGGTTTTGCTTCTATTTCTCTATATGAGATCATAAACCCCATGAATTTTCCTGCTTTGACTCGAAGACACATTTTTCTGGATTGAGCTTAATCTGGTATTGATCTAGGATTTCGAGAATTTGCTCGAGATCTTCAGCATGCTGTGCTACTTGCTAGCTTTTAACTATGATGTCATCCACATATACTTTCACGTTTTTCCTAATTTGATCTTTGAAAATATGATTCATCAACCGTTGGTATGTCGCCCCTGCATTTTTTAACCCAAAGGGCATGACTTTGTAACAATAGAGACCCTCGTGCGTGATGAAGGATGTTTTCTCTTGATCTTCTTCTTTCATAGGGATTTGATGATATCCTTGAGCTGCATCAATGAAACTATACAAGATGTGACAAGCGGTTGAATCTACCAGCTGGTCAATTATTGGTAAGGGGTAACTGTCTTTGGGACATGCTTTGTTTAAGTCTATGTAGTCAACACACATTCTATACTTTCCGTTAGCCTTTTTGACTAGAACAACATTGGATACCCACTTCGGATGTGTGACTTCCTTTCTAAACCCGGCATCTAATAACTTCTTTGTTTCCTCAGTGATTAGTTTCTGTCTCTCATAGGCGAAATTTCGCTTCTTCTGAACTACCGGTTTCACTCCTGGGTTGATGTTCAGACTGTGAGATGCAATCCGAGGATCTACTCCAACAATCTCGGATGCTTTTGAAGCGATGCTATTTGAGTGCTTATTCAGGACTTCACCAATTTCTTTGCTAGTTGTCTTATCAAGTTCTCCTCTAATTCTGACTGTTTTCCCTTTAGCTATCTATAGATTATGGACTTGATCTACTAACTCTGGATTAGCTCCTTGCTTTTCTGTCTCTAAAGCTTCCAAAGGGAATGCTTCAACTGGTGGTTTCATTATCATTTGGTAACACTGTTTAGCCATTGATTGATCTTCGAGTATAGTGATAATTCGGTCTTCTAAAGGGATTTTTATAGTTAGTCTTTTAATGCTCGTGGCAGCATCAATATCATACAGAATTGGCCTTCCGATGATCCCATTGTAAGTGAGTGGTAAATCTACTGTGTTGAACAGAGATCGAACTAATTTGATATCTCTTGACTCTCGATTTCCAAATTCAATTTTGAGTTCTGCAAGTCCCATTGGCTGAGTTTGTCCTCTGCAAAAGCTTGTGATGGGATTTTTAATTGTTTTTAAATCAGTAATTGACCCTCCCATAGCCTTATATGCATTCCATGAATGTGCATTGACAGCACTACCATCATCTACTAGAAGTCTTTTCACCAAATAATTCTGAATGTATGCACTTATGACCAAGGCATCGTTATGAGGATGCTGAACATGTATCCCATCATCAGGCCCGAAAGTAATAACGGGCTTTCTGGATACTCGGTAGTCGTCCTTCTAAGGCCTTTTTAATTTCTTATCTGCTGGTGTTTCTCCACCGATAATCATGTTGATAACTCTAATTACCTCATTTCGAGCCTTCCTTGCTGTAGGAGAATCCATTGTCTGATCACTTGAATCCCTGTTTCTTGTAAAATCTCTTAATTTCTCATTTTTGATCAACTGCTCAATTGCTCGTGCTAGTTCTCAACAATTTTCAGTGTCATGTCCGAGATCTCGATGATATTGACAATATTTCCTCTTGTCTATTATCACTCCTCGTTTTGGTGAAGATAATTTTCTGGTTGGAGTTATGCCCACTCTATTTTCTCTGATCCACATAAGAATCTTGGTTTTAGTGGTGTTAAGGGGTGTGAATCTTTCAACTTCCCTCCTGAATCCCTCCGTTGGGTTTCTGAAATTCCCCCTTGGGATTGTAGGCCTTCTTAGATCCATTCTTTCACTCTGTCTGACCATTGGCTTCTCATCATCTCTACGTAGTCTTCTGTCTTCATCCATCTCAATTAGTTTTGTGGCCATTGTCATGACTTCTGAGAAGGTGCGTGGACTTTTTGTAAGTATCTTATCTTTGAGTTTTCCCAACCGGGTCCCATTCTTTAATGCTTCCACAGCTACCTCGTCACTTAAGTTTTTAATCTGCATAACTACTTTATTAAATCTGTCTAAGTAGCTTCTCAGTGACTCGTTGAATTCTTACTTGCATGTCTGCAGGTCGTGGATGCTCTTAGCAGGAAGAACATTAGTAATAAACCAAGTTCTAAATTTCTCGATCAATTCTTCAAAAGATGATATTGAGTTCATCGAGAGCTGGTGAAACCATCTTTGAGCAATGTTAGTGAGTATGCTGCGAAAGACTCGGTACAGAGTTCCATCATTGATGTTCTGGAGCATCATCTTTGTTCTGAATGATGACACATGATTGATCGGATCTCCAATGCCGTTGAATTGATCCATCTGAGGTAACTTGAATTTTGGAGGGATTTCTGTATGGTTAATCCTGCTTATAAAAGGTGTTGTTCCTTCTAGAACGCACTCATCCTCCCTCCGTGGTCCTGTCCGAGCTTTGTGAATTACTTGTGCCACCTTCTGAGCTATCTGAGCATCGTCCAAAGCTAGTATGCTTGTACTAGATTCTCCTTATGGATCTTTCCAAGCTTCTCTATCCTTTGAAGGGTCATTCCGGGTTATTGGGGGTGGTATGACTACGTTGTTTTCTGGATTAACAACTTCGAGGTTATTATCTTGGATTAGGGCGTTTAGTTGCTGTTGCATAAGGAGCATCTGCGTTTGAATATTATGGATCATGGCTTCTTTATTTGTTAAGACCTGGTTGAGTGTTGAGGTCACTGTGTTTAGTTCGGGTGTATTAGTAATGGGAGTTCCTGAAAGATTTGGAAAAAAAATAGATGGGATGGGTCTACTAGCTTGGTGTAAAGGAGCATAATATGGAAAGTTTGTATCGGGAGTTGCCCATCCTTGAGAAACTCCGAATGGCATGTAAGGGTTAAAAGGAATTTGTGCTGATGGTCCAGCGTTTTAAGTAAGAGCTAATGGATCAATTGGTTGGATTGGGGCAGACAGGTTGATAGGAGCTGAGGGATTGATATGGGTTTCTGATGTTATGCATGGCGGGTTAATCTGAGGATCAATGATAGGTGGTGGGCTAGATGCCATGGTTTGAGTTGCTTTGCTCGGTAGTTGATAATGGCTTTTGACTCAGGAGATTCCCACAGACGACGCCACTTGATAACTTGATTTCCGGAACCTCCGAGTCCTGCGGACTGCGGTTAAGTAACCAACAAGAAGTAAGGTGAGATGCGGGGTTTCCCCCACTAACCCTCTGATGCCTAAGTTAGAGAATGTAGAGAGAGTTTTTAGAGAGATAAAGAGAGTAATAGATGAATTGAATAAAATGAATAATGAGAGAAAGGGGGAGGATTATTTATAGAGAATGAGGTATACAAACCTAAGAGGAATGGGATTCCTGTTGCTTGTAGGACTTGTTCCATTCATGAGTGTTTACTTCCTAATATGAGACTCCTTTTCCTATTTGGTTTGAACTTCCTTTCTCTGCAAGTTACTATTTATTTAGGAAGTATATTGAATATAGAATAGGAATATACTTATGGGGGGTAGTTTTCACCCATGGTACCCAACATTTGGACCTCTGACCATTATAGTACCCAACTTTCAAATCATAACACAAAACTGTCCAACTTTTATTCCGGTTACCAGTAAAGGGTCCGGAGTAATTTTCCGGCCGGTGAGGATGACGTGGCACTGACGTGTCAGTGGGACCGACCACGTGTACAAAAAGCTGGCAAACCGAAAGTAGCCACGTCATCAATCTCGCACACGTGGCGCCACGTGTCAGTGGGACCGGCCACGTGTGCAAAAAAAGACATATTTTCCGAGTTATTTTCACCCACGGTACCCAACATTTTGATCTGTTCCCACTATGGTACCCAACTTTGAAATTGTAATTTTGTTAAAAATACATGTTTTTTCAATTTTAATTAGGTCTACCTATATTTTATCTAACATAAATCAAATTTAATAACATAATTTTATAAATCTTACTAAATTAAATTTAACAAGTAAATTAATAAATTTTATAAAATAATTAATTATGGAAATATTAACGTCAAAATATTGAAAGATTATTGTGTTTAAATAGAAAATTCATGAAGATATATA
>CATIWK010083233.1:0-24577 GCA_949634005.1 Mallotus japonicus
CCTTCTAATCTATCCCAGAAATTAGATGAAGTAGAAGTCCTATTTCTAACACACAAACCAACTCTCAATTGAGTTAATGAAGAACAAAGAAGGTAGATGAATTTTAAGAGCTCAATTGAATGCTAAAAGTAAATGATTCAATAACTAAAGTGTGTAACCTTCAATTGAGCTTCCAGGAGTTGTTTTATAAGTTTACAGCGTAAAAGTAGATGTTGGAGATCATTAATGTTGTCCCCAACCTCTCCATACTTCATTAAATACAAAAATGGCTTTTTTGCAGAGATATAGCTACTCACGATCTTGAGGGCATGGTCGCGATCATGAGGTATGAAAATTATAGCCGTTGGAGTTACAGATGACCATTGTGATTGGAAGGCAGACTAGTCATAAGCTGCTCATGGTTATGAGGGCGGATCGTGAGCAGCTTAGAATTCTAACTTTGCTAAGACGCCTGTTGATCATAATCTAAAGAAGCTCATGAGTGCTGCTCGTGACCCTGTCACAATCACCTCAGGATAGTGAGGGCAGATCATAAGGATCGCAGAATTGCTTTCTCAATGAAGGTAGATGAATTTTTTAAGAGCTCAATTGAATGCTAAGAGTAAATGATTCAACAACTGAAGTGTGTAACCTTCAATTGAGCTTTTCAGGAGTTGTTTTATAAGTTTACAACTCAAAAGTAGCTATTAGAGATCATTAATGTCATCCCCAACCTCTCCATACTTCATTAAATGCAAAAACAACTTTTTTGCAAAGATATAACTGCTCACGGTCGTGAGGGCATGGTCTCGGTCGTGAGGTATGAAAATTATAGCCATTGGAGTTACAGGTGACCATTGTGCAAGGAAGGCAGACTAATCACGAGCTGATCACGGTCGTGAGGGCAGACCGTAAGCGGCTTAAAATTCTAACTTTGTTTAGATGCATGTTGATCACGATCTGAAGAAGCTCGTGACCCTATCACAATCACCTCACGATCGTGAGGGCAGATAATGAGGGGCACAGAATTGCTTCCTCAATGAAGGCCTCTTGATGCTTGAACAAATTCAAACCTTACTTCTTTAATTCAATCCTCACTCTTCCTCCTTTCACTCTCAATTCAGTATCTCTAAATGCAAAACCACTCCGCGCAGATTCCGTACAAGATCATATAGTTCAATACAAGCAGCAGTCTCAATTGAATCCACTGACGACAATAAAAACGACACCGTGGAGCAGATACTATACAACCGCGATGACATTTCCTGACTAATGAAAATGGATAGGAGAATGACGTGGTAGAAAACAAACGCAGAGGAGGAGCGGTGGTTTCCATATTTGGATAGCTTTAAGTTCGGAGACAGTGGCATGTATTTGAGCAGTGCAGAAGTTTTGGAAGCGGTCGGACCATATATAATGGAAGAGAGGAAAGTGAGGTTTAGAAATGCAGTGAAGAATCAGAGCTATTCTGTGTGTTTGGTTGTTGAAGGATTGAGTGATTTCGAGAATGTTTCATCTACTTTTCGGTCAGCTGATGCGTTAGGGTTTCAGTCTGTTCATATTGTCTGCTATGATAGCTCGAAAAGGTGGTGTGCTTCGTAATTGGACATAGCTAACTCTTGTATTGTAGCAGCAAGCCAATCATTTGCTAGATTTACTCGAGGAAAAGCTATTTGTTGGTTCTATGCGTTGGATAATATGTTGCATGAATACTTCAATTAGTAGGTGTTTTTCCCGTATCCGTATCCCCGTTTCCCCGTATCCGTACTACCTAAACACTTCAATTTAGAAGGCAAATACTTCAATGAAGCTGTTTCCCCGTATCCGTATCCCCGTTTTGCCGTCTCCGTGCAACATAGGCTGGATAATGTGAGTAGCTTGTGATATATGAAATCTATATTGGTTGTGAATACCTCTAATTTAGATTGAGGGTATATATTTGTCATGTTGATCTCCATTGTTATGTCTAGACTCCAGAACTCTTGCTATGAAGGTTGTTGTACTGGGCTTATTGGCAAGGATAAAAGGCTTAATTTAATTTTTAGCTATTATTGCTTGCTAGCACCTTTAAGAGAAGAATAATATTTGTACTTATAAACATCATGTGTTCATGTTGCAGGTACAAAGACAATCACCATATCAGCATGGGTGCCGAGAAATGGTTGGACATTGAACTTTGGGACTCGACCCAAGAGTGCTTTAAAGTTCTGAAGTCACATGGATACCGAATTGCCACAACACATGTTGGAATGGATGCTGTAATCATCTATTTCTACTGTTTTACAATTATTTTCCTTGAAATTGATATTAATCAGTTGATGAAAGTTAGATATAGCGATTGGTTCTTAAACTATGTAGTGTCTTTCACAATTGGAAAATGGTATTTGTTAGATATACATCTGAATCTCTTCCTGCTGCCTTGCTTAGGTATCTGTTTATGACATGTATAAACTGCTCTTAACTACCCATAAGAACCTACAGTGGCTTTTATCTAACCCATGTCCCAGTTCTCTTATTTGATCACTGGACATTGCTGTTCTGTTCCCAAAACTCACAAAAACTACAGATTTTTCCGGTTGGTTGTCAAGCCATGGCAAGTACTCGCTATGATCCTTAACAAGCTCATCATAAGGCTCTAATGGTCCTACAGGAAGCATCGGAGGGAGGTTACTTAAAACTTTGCCATTATTCAAAGCAGCTAAAGTTTGAGCTTCAAACCAATCAAAGGTGGTCACCATGATTCCTTTAGCTTCAGGAATAAATCCAACATTCTCAATTGCACTTACAGCAAGAAGATGATTTGGAATAAATCCATGATAACTTTTTTAAACTTTTAAAAATTTTGAATTTATTGAATTTTATGATTTTTATACTATTCTAATAATATTTATAAAATTTATTATTGTTACTTTCCATGCTTAATTTATTTATTATTTTTAATAAAATCAACTAAATCGATTATTAAATTCAAAATCAAATAATTTCAGTTTAACTATATTTAGTCTTAAATAATTTGATTAAGAATTTTAAGTATTTAAAACTGATATTATTAGTCTAATTTAAAATATTAATGTTAAACCATCAAATCAAATAATTAATATTTCTATATATTAATGATATTTTAAGAATTTAGTTTGGTTTGATTTAATTATATTTTTAACAATAAAAACTTAATCAAATTGAATATATTTTCCTCTGACCCTTTTACAGTGATTTTTGAGCATGTTAGGTATGTGAGTTACCTAACTTCTGACTTCTAATTAGATGATGGAATGTAGTTTGGGGCTTAATACTACTGGATTCTCAAACTAGCTGGAATTGAAAAAGCTAAGTTTAAAACTGAAGATACTTTGTAAATTGATTGGAAGTAAATAAATGGGAATCATTGCATAAATGGTGTTCCAACTTTTCAGTTTCTGCTATTTTGGTCTCATCTTTTTTTTTTTTTTTTTACAATCAAGTGTCTGAACTTCAAATACTATGTGCATTCCAGTGCTTCCGGTCGATTTGTTGCTTGTATGCTGATTAGGATAAAGTGGGGTCCATTTTTATTCATTAAATTAACATGCCACATCATTTGCTACATCTACCAATAGTTTTTTTTTTTTATATAAATACACACAACACACACTGCACAGGAAAACCACACGCTACTTAACAAAACCATGGTAATTTTGTTAAGCGCGGAGTGGTCTACCAATAGTTTAATTTGACAAAATTACTCTCATTTTCTCCAAAATGGAATTTTTTTTTTGAACGAAATAAAAAATGGAATTTAAAAACTAGGGTTTTTAAAATACAAATACATCTCAAAGCAAAAAAATAATAATAATAAAGGATAAAAAAATAAAGAAAGGAAATGAGATTTATTCTAAGAACATTAATGATTTTTTTCTTTTACTCTTCTAAATTCATGAGATTGGAAATAGGCCAACAGTATTTTTTTCTTTCTTTACTTGCATGAGCAGCACATTAGCCTCATCTATTTAGAAACTGAAGATTTGAAAACACAAAACACATCTAAATAAAGAATAAAGAAAAGAAGAGAACATTTGAGCAGGGGAAAATACATCGTGGCTCTCCCATTTATTGGAAAAAGAACTAATCCATGTTGAATTCTCTAGTCATTAACAAGCCCATTTCATCTTTTTCAAATTCTCAAAATAGCAAAGCAGTATCATGAATTAAAAAAGGATTACAAGCAAATGAAATATATGAAAATATATATTTTAAATACAGAAAACCACATTATTGCAATCAACCAAAATGATAAGCCAACGAGATTTGAAGTGTGATTCTAATGGCGACAGTGGTGATTGATTTCGAGACTCACTTTCCATCCAAGGTTGGGAATTGCCTCAAATCTTCTATAGAAGGTGCTGCCACATTGCTCATTGCATCTCTGCCATTGAATCCTCTTGAACCATAGCCACAACCTTGTTCTTGACTAATTTTATTGATAATTACATTCTTGAAAGTTTGAAATAAAGATTTGCAAAAGAGTGCTATTCAGAAGCTTCTTATCTTGCTGATTGTAATAAGTTAAATTGTGGTGTAAGTTCTGGTGGCGATAGCAAAGCAGAAAGTAGCGGCTCCTCTTCTTCTTTTTCAGGTGATCTTATTCTCTTCTCTCTCTACAACCCTAATTCCCAATTTCTATTGCAATGATAATTTTGTCAACTCAAATAATGATATATGTGGCTGATGATGTGGCAGCTGATTGAGAAGAAAGTGGAGCCCATTTTGTCTACCTCAACGCACATTCATCACTAGATTGGTCGGAAGCACTAATTTGATAGCCATTTTTTAAGTTCAAACACTTTATTGTAAAAAAAAATAAATGTTAGACACTTAAATAGAAAAAATCAAAAAGTTCGGACACCATTTTTATAATTATTCCCAAATAAATGTAACAAAAAGTTAGAAAACTTAAACAAAATTAAAATGGAGAATTGGAGAACTTAAAACGCTCGAGAGATCCATTGCAGTAATTAGGAAATTAGTTTGAGTAAAGAAACATAAAAACAAAGCACTGAAAAAATAAATCCACGAAGATTGTAGTTTGTTGTTGAAGTGTTGTTATGATTTTTTGGATAATTGAAGTCATTGTTGTTGTAGAATATGCTTTCCCCATTTGCGGTAATAGTTTTCTTTTATCATAATCAACTGTTCAACCACATTCCCGTTGAATCTCAACTTCTTATTCTACAATGGGATAATGATATTTTTGGTGTCTCAACTTTTTTGTTTTTGCTATTTGAGTGTCTAAATTTTTTTTTTTCAATCAAGTGTCTGAACTTTTGAAAAGCATACTAATGTAGTGTCTTTGACTGATTTTGATGCTGACTGAGTGCTTAGTCAGATCAAATAGGATCCACTTTTATCCCAGTAATTAACCATATCATTTGCCACATGTGTTGTATTATTTAAAGGACAAAATTACCCTTATTCAGTCACTCTTCATGTCTGTCATGTCTGCTGCAGAAGTTACTATTGAGGTTATTTTTGTCAATTCATAATATTTAATAAGGGTATTTTTATCCTTTAAATAATGCAATACACGTGGCACATAACATGGCTAATAACTGGGATAAAAGTGGGTTTAGTTTGATCTAACTCAACACCCAGTCTGCCGGAGACACTATATTGATATGCTTTTCAAAAGTTCAGACACTTGATTGCAAAAACGAAAAAGTTGAAACACCAAAAATGTCATTATCCCTTCTATAATTGTACAATTAATTAATTAATTGTATTTGGGTGTTGGACTATAGAATTTATAGGTGCATTCTAGGGTTACTTTGATTTTTACAAAGTAAAATGTACTTTGTTAATAACCACCATTGGATGAGAAAATACACTTTTATCTAATGGTGAATAAAACAAAGTAAAATGAAAGTAAGTAAAAATTAAAGTAACCCTAGAATTTCCCGAATTTATGAATTCAAAAATTGGTACAAACAAATATATTTAGTTTTTAAAAATTAATGACAATGAAAACGACACCGTAGAGCGGATAGTAAGCAACCGCGATGACGTCTCCCGACTAATGAAAACGGAGAGGAGAATGACGTGGCAGACACCAAACGCGGAGGAGGAGCGGTGGTTTCCGTATCTGGATAGGTTTAAATGTGGAGACAATGGCGTGTATTTGAGTTGTGCAGAAGTTTTGGAAGCGGTCGGACCGTATATAATGGAAGAGAGGAAAGTGAGGTTGAGAAATGCAGTGAAGAATTGGAGCTATTCTGTGTGCTTGGTTGTTGAAGAATTGAGTGATTTCGAGAAGGTTTTGGTTACTTTTCGGTTAGCTGATGCGTTAGGGTTTCAGTCTGTTCATGTTGTCTCCAGTGATAGCTCGAAAAGGTTGTTTGCTTCACGATTGGAGGTGAAATTGAATTTGATTTATTGATTCTGTTGTCTCCTGAACTGTATTGCAATGCTATAGTTGTTACTTTTACATGTGATAAATTATTATTGCAATGTAGCCAACTATTGCTTTGTAGCGGGGATTGGCCAATCATTTGCTAGCATTACTCGATGTGTAGAAACGATAGAAATTATAGAAGCCATTTGTTGGTCCAGTATTGATTGCGATCTGTGAAATCTGTATTGATTGTGAATACCTCTAGTTTAGATTCAGGGTACTTAATTTTCGTGCTGATTTCCATTGTTCATTGTGGATGTGGTGTTTAATGATTTGGTCCAGACTCTAGAACTCTTGCTATGCAGGCTGTTATATATAGTGGGCTTATTGGCAGGGATAGAAGGCTTAGTTAATTTATCTTTTTTTTGCTGTTATTGCTTTCTAGCACCTTTAAGAGAAGAATACAATTTATACTTATAAACATCACATGTGTTCTTGTTGCAGGTACAGAGACAATCGCCATGTTAGCATGGGTGCAGAGAAATGGTTGGACATTGAACTTTGGGACTCGACCCAAGAGTGCTTTAAAGTTCTGAAGTCACATGGATACTGAATTGCCACAACACATGTCGGAATGGATGCCGTAATCATCTATTTCCTCTGTTTAGCAATTATTTCCTCTGAACTTGCTTCATGTAGTAAATAATTAATGGTAGATTTTAATAGGAATGCAAGTTGTTCCTAAGTAGATTAGTTGATGAAAGTTAGCTATAGTGACTGGTTCTTGAACTTTGTAGTGTCTTTCACAATTGAAAAATATTATATGTTAGATATACATCTGAATCTCTTCCTGGTGCCTTGCTAAGATATCGGTTTATGACATGGATTGGTCATGCCCAACTGCAATAGTTGTAGGAATTGAAAACTGGTAACTTTTTGTGATATTGTACTACTTGTTTACATTCTCATTAAGAGTGCTGTTATGATTATAATATCCATGTTTTAGTATAATATATCATCAGATCTTAATTTTTCCCCCTTAGCAAACAAGTTTGAATTTGTTAATGACAACTAAAAAAGGATGGTATAGAGGACTTCAAAGTTGTCGTTGTTATTGTACTTTTTCCTAAGAAACCTCTATTTAAAGCTTTTGTTTTGTTGAATGATCTTTATCAATTGGGAATTGTGACACTTGCTAGCTTTAATGCACGTTTTCATTGTCCTTCCTAGCTTTCTAAAATGATGATATAACATATACTTGGTACTTCTAATTTTGCTTGACTTTGTGATGTTCAAGCTTATTGAAAATGTTTACAAATTTCTTAAATTTGTCATTTTCTCTGTATTAAGGTTATTGTGTCCATATTTCAGGGGGATAGGTGATGAAGCCCTGGAGCTGTCAGACTTGCGCTGAAGTATTCCTATGAAAGGAACGGTGGACTCTTTTAGTGTTTCAGTTGCAGCAGGCATCCTTATGCATCAAGCTGTTTTTGACAGAACTTCTCGCCTGGTAATGCTAGACACTTTACTCTCCTTACAGAAAAGAGAAAATAGAGTTTGCTTTATCTGAAAATTAATTTTCAATCTTATATTATTATTATGTTTATTTTAGCAATCCTACATTAGTTGATGTCGACTGCACTAGTGCTTGTCTAGGATAAACTTCATACAAGCTTTTGCAATTTACTGTTCAATTTGACAAAATCCATTAATGTTGTATTACTTCTTTCAGGGCGATCATGGAGATTCGAAGTCAAAAGAAGGCCAGATCCTTCTGGCAGAGTTTTCACTGCATCATATAGCAAGAGTGCAATAAGAATTGTTCACGAGTATGCAAAGCGGAAGGCTGCTACTCCAATGCCAAAGCTTTGTTAAAACATTAATCACATGTAATTTGATTCAACTTTGACATTTACAAATTGAGAATTCAGGTCCTAATAGGTGGTGCTACCAATTGAAATGAAGAACAATGGACCATTCATTTTATGCTAAACCTAACTACGTAACTTTGGGGAACCTCAGTGGCACCAACATCAGTTAGCAGAGAAAGGTGACTGAGCAAAATGGCTCACTCGGTGGCAATCATCAGGCATGTCTGAAGATGAGGGTAATGTTGATTATGAGAGAACAGCCATGATGAATAGTATGTTCTTGGTGTTTTTTTTTTTTTATCAATGTTCTTGGTATTTTTGAATATCCTATTTTTGTTTGTTATTATAAAGAAAGAAGATAATTTATGCAGTGGTGTTCTTTGCACTTAGCGAGACTGAATTGAAATCCATGTCTAGCCCATAGACTATAGTTCTACTGCCAAACCATTTGTTTTGAAGCATTTTATGAGTGGTAAAATTAGGCCCTACGAGTCTACGACCTAATAATTCTCAAATATAAAGTTGTTTTTTTCTTTTAGCTGTGCCTTTCCGTTTTTCAATAACAAGATTTTTTTTTTCAATTTTACGTTTTTTTCGGCTGTGCCATTCTCTTCAGTTTCTTCTTCTTGTTTTTTCCATCTCTTCGTTTTTTCTTCTCTCTATTCTCTTATCTTAAATTTAAATTAGCTTTAGTAACTATAGATTAATTAAAATCTTTTCCATATCTAGGCAAACCCATAAACTTTCCAATTAAATTTTCTCTTTGCATCTTATATATATCCAATTTTTCATTTTTTTTAATTGAAAATCACCATCTTACAATTGAATCATGTTAATTTTCATTACTTTTTGGTTGTTAATAGTTGAGTTATTCTTGAATTCTCTTCTTCTTGTTCTGATTCTATTTTGATTTGGTTCTTTTCTTCTTTTTCTTTTTCTGATTCTATTTTGATTGGATTTTTATTCTAATTTTTTTAATTGGATTACCTTGAAAAAATCTAAACGTTATTTATTATTTTATTTGATTGTTTCGGTTGTTATATTTCTATTTCCATTGGATTGGTTTGAAAAAATTTAAAGCATTGTTTGTTATTTTATTTGGTTATTTCTGTTGTTTTACTTGTTTTGGTTATTTTGGTTGTTTCGATTGTTTTTGGTTGTTTAATTTTTATTTTCATTGGATTGACTTGAAAAAATTTAAAATGTTATATATTATTTTATTTGGTTGTTTCGGTTGTTTTGAATATTTTCTGAGACTTAAATTAATTACCGTATTTTTAAAATGTATATTGTCAAATACCATATTTTTGAAAAAGAAAACAACTTAAAATTTTTTGTTTTTTTTTTTATTTTTGAAAAAACTTATGAATTATTGAAAGATTGAAATCCAAAGCTATAAGATGTTGATTTTGCATGCTCATCTATCACGCCTAATCAAATTATTTGCAATAAAAGACAAAGTAAACAAGCAAAATATGCTAAAGCAGGGCTTGCAGCCCGAGAAAATTTGACTTGAAGCGATTCTTGAAAAGCCTCTATTGAAATTACTAAGGGTCTGTTTAGTTTTGAAAAATAAGGCATATTTTTCAGAAAAATTTTTCAAGAAAACTGAAAAATAGAAGTTGTTTAGTCATGATATTTTCTAACTTTAGCAAATTAGAAAATTATTTTTCAAAATTTTCCAATTATAAAAGGCTTTAGAAAGTGCATTATAGGATTATTTTGATTTTTACAAAGTAAAATGTACTTTATTAATAACCACTATTGGATGACAAAATACACTCTCATCCAATGGTGAATACAACAAAGTAAAATAAAAGTAACATAAAATCCAAGTAACCCTAGAATTTCCCCGAACTGAAATATATTTGGTTCTAAAAGGTTCAAACATAATAGAATTAATTTCTAAATTGTATTTCTTGTCCAAAAAAAAAAAAAAATTCAATGAAACCGAACTGAATCAATCAGGACGACTGATTCTGTTCTGAAGTGATCAAGTTATAATGTATAGCATAGATGCTGCCTTGTTTAAGTTTCAATTTGGTTGAGTGGGTATTTCTAGTTCATTAGATAGATATTTGTAATTCAAGCTTGAATTTTTCCAACAGATACATTTCTAAATAGAAAACTCCAATTCTTTTCCTCCTAGGCAAACAAATGCATTTGTTGATCATCCATCATTGGTTCATGCAAATGCAAAACATCTTATATGAGTAGACAAACTAAAATGATGAAAAATGTCAATGACAACAATTCTTCAGCATTGGAGAATTAACAAGATTTCCAAAATTTCAAAATTTTCTATTTCACAGAACATTGGACTTGGGCTGCCCTATAACTCTTGCTTACAATGCTATGTCAAACTATAATCCTCAACCATGAAAAACACTCATAACAATAATGGGGCGCCTCAAGATACTACTTTCCAGCATGAAACCTGTAAGAGGAAACTATAAACAAGGCCTATTTCTCACATTATATCAATCCAACAACGTTTGATCCTTGAGAAGCATTCTGTTTATCAATTTCTGACGCAATTCATTTGCCTCTTCCATCATGCCAGCATCTACCAAACCTTTAACTAAAGTAGAATAAATTCCCTCATCTACCTTGCATCCACTTGAGATCATCATTTCTAGAACCTCTATTGCAATATCCACCTTCTTATCATTGCACAATCCATCAATCACCAATTTGTAAGCATTACCGTTGATCTTATGCTTTCTCTTTTCCATCTTCCTCAATATCTCCATAGCATCCTCGAATTGATTAGCGGAGCAAAATCCCCAAACCAAGGAACGATGAGTAATACCATCAGGAGCGATCCCATGTTCTATCATTTGATCGTATAATATCATTGCTTTATCCATGTAGCCCCTTCTTGTCAATCCATCAATCACGGTATTATAAGTAATCAACCCAGGAGAACAACTGCTACAGCTTAAAATGTTCAGTAATTGAAGGGCCTCATCTAACATTCCTTCTTTACATAGTGCACCAAGGAAAGTGTTATAAGTGACAATGTCAGGCAAACAATTTTCATGAATCATTTGATGGAAAAAGTCAATGGCCCGATTTACAAGTCCAGACTTGCACAATCCATTAATCAGTGTGTTGTAAGTCACAACAGTTGGAGGATGGGAAGTTTCTTTCATAACTGTAAGTATCTCATCTACTTCATCCCATAACCCAGAACTGCAAAGAGAATGGAGAAGTGTGTTGTATGTTATGGCATTAAGTTCCATTCCATGAGACAGCATGTTAAAAATAATCAGAGCCGTATCTTCATACTTCCCCTGCTTACAAGTAAAGTTTACCAATGAATTATAAGTAACAAGATCAGGATAACAGCCCTCAATTGCCATATCCTCTAATACCTCCATAGCACGAACAGTTCCACTATGCTTGCAGACTAGCTCAATGAGAATTGTGTAGGTTATCAGATATGGAGGGCATCCCCGCCTTAATTGCTCCTTCCAAAATTGAACAGCTTGATCATAATTTCCATTATCAAACATGCATCGAATTATTTTGTTATAAGTGATCACATCTGGAGGGCAACCACTCAAGCTCATATCTTCCAGGAGATCAACGGCAGATCTTAATTTTCCTCTCTTACATAAACCACCAACCATCATATTGTAGGTAATAACATCTGGAACCCCACCTGACATAACCATAATTTTAAGAACTTTAGCAGCTTTATCTATCTGATTGACATTGATAAGGCCCCTGATTAAGTTTCTGCAACAAATGAAGTTGGGAATTTGGTTTTTACGTGCCATAATATCTATCAGCTTGGTTGCATCCTTTACCTTCCCTTTTATGCACAAATACTGAAGGATTTCGTT
The DNA here is from genome assembly GCA_949634005.1 of Mallotus japonicus. NCBI lineage: Eukaryota > Viridiplantae > Streptophyta > Magnoliopsida > Malpighiales > Euphorbiaceae > Mallotus > Mallotus japonicus. Next base: position 12,066 of record CATIWK010083233.1, read on the forward strand.
GTTGGTTTCCTCATCATTTTCTACTAAAGGTCCATCAATAGGAGATCCATGATTCTTTGTACTTATCTGCTCCCTGAATTTTCTCCCTACACCCATTATATGTGTTTCAGAGCTCCACTCATCAAGATCATTTTCGTCAACTCTATCAATGCAAATGACCTCTTGCAATCCTCTGCATTGCAAGGAAAACAAAGTTCCTCCTGACGGAAGACCATCTGTCCACTGTAAACGTGATCGATTCCCATAATTACAGTTCACTGGATAATTCAGATCAAAGACTGATGCTTTTGCAATTGAACAACTGGACCCATGTTGTTTAAAGCATGTATACAGCAAATGACTTTCAAATACAGAGTTCTGAGGATAAACCATATAACTCATATTCTCCCACCAACTTAAATACAACCACTCTAATCTTTGAGGGATATAAATATCCAATAACCAGCTACTTCCTTTTACATGTCCATCAAACAGGAGGAGGCAATTTGTTTGTTTCTTCAATCCCACTAATAGAAACTTTCTTCAATATCCTCTGAATTATCCATGCAATTCAGCGCCACTGTCAAATTAGCACTAATAACATCAAAATCAAGGATTTCAGAAAACTATGGAAGAACACATAAGGAAGGAATTTAGTCAAAGTAACATAGAAATTAAGTACAACACAGGAGAAACCATAACAAGGGAAAAGTTAATAGTTAATCTATTCCTGTAAGCAAACATTAGAAAGCCATTTCACAAGATTGCAAAACCACATACAGTCAGTTTCATACATGTATACATTAAGGAATTGTCTCAAATCGCAGTTGAAAACGTGAGTAAGACAAGGTAACATCGTAGCATGTGCATAGTTACATACACAACACTCAGCTCATAAACATAAAAAGCGAAAAGCTTCACACCATAAACATAGAAGAGTGTAAAGAAGGGAGCGCCTCAGCTTCCATAAAAATAATTAAAAAATAATAACAAATTCAAGAACCCAATTGAGAATATTGGTCATAGAAACGATTACAGCATCAAATTTAACATAATACATCGCTTATGAAATCAGCTTTACATGTGCTCATGTGTGTTCATTGTAGAAGTTTATGTTAACATCTATGGAATTAAAGACAAACCCATTACGAGAACTGATGAATGGTACGAGAGGAGAAGCAACTAAAGCAAATTGAAGTGGATAATTACTTCAAACTGTGTAAAATCGATGAGAGTACCTGTGGTTGCTTTGTGGTTTCTTGAAAGTTGTGAGCTCTTTAGAGGGCAGGACAGAGAGGCTTTTGTTCATTTTAGTGACGAAGCTGAGCAAAGTGACGTTAATAACTAGGGTATAAGTTATGGAAATTGCATTTACGTGCTTGCTCTTATAACAATTTTCATTTTTGGTCCATAAAGGATTGAAATTGTCCAAAGATCTGCCAATTTTTGTTTTGTTTTTTTTTTTTTTTAATTTGTGATACCGCCGGTAATTAAGGGTTAATAATTGGGATTTTTTAAATTAATTTTCATAAACCACCACATAAAGTGATTTTTCAAAAGTGTGGTTGCAAATGATAAGATTTAAATTTACAATCTTTCATCTAAAAATAAATATTTTTGCCACTTGAATTAGATATAAATATTTTTTTTTATCTAAACTATCGATATTTAGAATTTATTAAATTCTAATCGATAGAACTAAAAAGATATCAAAATCTCTTAACAACTAATTTAACATTTTTGCATATATTAAAATTCAAATTCAAAAAATCACTTAAGTGATAATAACTTCCTATCAGCTAATACTAACGTTTGTTTTTTCTTTTATTATTTTTCTTAAAATAAATATCAGCTAATCACTTAAGTAATTTTTTATTATTTTTCTTTCTTTCTAAAGAATTATAATTTGATATTTTTACGATTGTTATGTTTAGTCTTGATTTAGAACAAAATACTTGTTTTAAATTTAATGAAATATATATATATATATATTTTTTTTGATGACCTTGGGCTAAAATTTATATTTTAAGTCTACATTTTGTTTTTGAAAAAAATATTTTTTATTTTATTCTATAAATATATCTACTTTCAATAAATTTTACATTTTATAATTTATAAAATATGAAATTTTCTAAACTAATTAAAAATTAAAATTAAATTTAAAAGAGATAGAATATAGTAAATACCTAATTTGATATTTTACTTAAATTTAAAATTCAATTAAAGTATAAAAACACATTAGCTCATCAATAAGCTTAACTTAATTACATATCATATTTATATTTTTATGAAGGAATAGTGCAAATATGTTAACAAATTCTAGAAATTACAATAACTAATTTTTTTTAATAAAATGGATTAATTGGCACAGAAAAATATATTTCAGAGGTATTGCGGTAAATATCTTAAAAAAAGTATCCAATCGGAAAAATTCTACAATTACTCAATCATCACATACTTGAAAAAAATTCACAAAATTTACACTAAATTAATGAAAACTTTCCATTCTAATCCTTCTCTGGTTTCTGCACAATGATATTACATTACAGCCTGGCCTTTTTATAAAAATGCTCCTTTCCTTCCTTTTCAGTCAGTAGCTGTGGCATCATCTGTTTCTTTATATCTCTTCTTCTTCTTCTTCTTCACTAAAAAAATCCTTAAATGAAACTAAAATCACCAATCAATCGATCAAACACTCAAACAAAAACAAATCGCCATTAATCTCCAATCTGTTAGAGATATGACGCAGCAGCAAGGCGGCGCCGATTTGGCGCAGCTTCAGTCCACCATGCAAGCTATCGAGCTCGCATGCTCTTCCATTCAGGTTGTTCCTTTAATTTTATTTTTGACCTAAATCGCGATCTGTTTTATAAAATTAATGCAACTAAGTTAGTTACTGATTAGAATTATTACTTAGTCATTTTATGTATATTACGTATTGTAGATGCATATGAATCCGGCAGCAGCTGAGGCAACTATTCTGTCGCTAAATCAGTCGCCGCAACCCTACAAGGTTTGCCAGTTCATTCTCGGTACGTAATGTGAAATTATATTGAATTAAAAATGCAACTTTAGCCTTTTTTTTTTTTTAACTGTTTTTTTATGTTGTTTATTTGTTAAATTAGAGAATTCTCAAGTTCCAAATGCGAGGTTTCAAGCGGCTGCTGCAATTCGAGATGCTGCCATTAGGGAATGGAGTTTTTTAACTGCTGATGACAAGAAAAGCTTGATAAGGTACACTTTGATTGTGTTGTATTAGTTAGTTTGTGTTTTTAGGTTAGATGTTGACTGTGTTGTGATTGAAACTCTTTTTTGTTGTTGCAGTTTTTGTTTGTGTTATGTCATGCAACGTGCTGGTTCGCCTGAGGGGTATGTTCTAGTGAAGGTTTCTTCTGTAGCTGCTCAGTTGCTTAAAAGGGGATGGTAAGCCGCACATGCTATCAACAAGTTGGATTACTGCATTGCATTGGAAAGTGTGGCTGCTGAACTAATCGTACATGATATGTAACTCTGCATGCCTTTATTCACTTAACTAAGTGCTTTTTATATGTGGAGCATTTACTAATTTTGCGAAACATCTTGTAATTTGATCTTTACGCATATTAAAATGCTTAGTTATGGTCCTAGAATATATCTGAAATTTTGGCAACCTGTGAAGCACTTGATCAAGTCTTGTCTTGAGTAACTTTGAGGCCACAATCATGAAGAACTTCAAGTTCACAGCCGGAGAATTTGATTTTTTTTTTCTCTTTTCTGTAGACAAATTGATGAATTGGTAGTTATGTTTGAAAACATTTTACATGCAGGCTTGATTTTACAGCTGCTGAGAAAGAGACTTTTCTTTATCAGGTGAAAATTTTTATATTTGGCCCATTCTTTTTTTCTTTCTCAATTGTTTTACTTAGTTTTATATATACACATACTTTTGTATGTAAATATGGGTGATATTTGCAAGAACTAATGATATTTGACAGAGAACTAAGTCAGCTACAGATGGTTTTTCCTGTGGAGATCTGATGCATTCTTCTTTTCTCTGCTCTTTAATGCATCATGGCTACAGGTAAACCAGGCTATACATGGCATTCATGGGGCAGATGTGCAGTTCTCAGGGATTAATTTCCTAGAATCTCTGGTACATATGACTCTATGAGCACTATTTTTGACTGGACTTTGTTTTATATTTTTACATGTACTGAGTCTAAAACTTAGACTTTCTTGTTTTCAGGTTTCTGAGTTCTCCCCTTCTACTTCTAGTGCCTTGGGGCTTCCTAGGGAATTTCATGAGCAATGCCGGATGTCACTAGAGCTAGACTATCTGAAGGTTATTCAATTTTGTTTACTTGTATGATATGTGCCTTTATATAAGTTGAAGGCGGCCTTATCTAGTACATGGAATGCCTTTTATGTCTGTTTTTGGATTCCCATTTTTCTTACAATTATTTTTCTTCTATTTGAAAACCAGACATTCTATTGTTGGGCATGCGATGCTGCTGTAGGTGTCACAAAGAGAATAACTGAGTCTGATAGTGAGGTTCCTGAGGTTAAGGTTTGTACTGCTGCATTACGTCTCATGCTTCAAATACTGAACTGGGATTTTCGGTACAATACATCTGCTACAAAAGCTAGTATAGATGTTTTCTCATCCGTAGTTAGAGCAGACAGTTCTTCACTAAAGAGATCAGAGTGTACTGTAGTACAGGTAAATAATTCTTATTCTATTTCTGCTTGATCATCCATGTAAAGTTCATTAGTTTGCATGTGTGGATTATAAAGAAGACTAAATGCAATGTTAATTGCCTTCAGTGAGTTTCCTTTTGAGAGTTCTTATTCATAAAGAGGCGTCCATGATTAGGCCCCGTGTGGGTTATCCCTCCCAGAGTAACAGTTAAGATGGCCAACATTTTTATGGCCTTCTTAAGATTGTATGATATGTATTATATAGAAAATCAAGATTACGATATGATGTCAAGTCATTCATAACAGGCAATAAGTGTGCAGTTGTGTCATCACTATAGACAATGGCAATTTGTTTTTGCTTCACTTTCCTCATGAGCTCATAGCTTTTTACAATTTAAAAGCAAGACTTAAAAAATGATCTCCCAATTTTAATTGTGTAATATTTCTTACTCCTGGTAGCAAAGGATTAACATTGTTTGATTTTTGAATTCCACATAATTTTTGAATTCTACCTATTTTAGGGATGCCCATTTTTGTTGATCGGTTATCTGTACTAATTGCAGCTTGGTCCTCCATGGCATGATATTTTAATTTCAAGCGGCCATGTTGGATGGCTGTTGGGCTTATATGCAGCATTGAGAGGAAAGTTTGCTTGTGGAGGTTACTGGCTCGATTGTCCTATCGCAGTTTCTTCTAGGAAGCTTATTGTACAGTTCTGCTCCTTGACAGGAACAATATTTCATTCTGGTAAGTTTTTCTTTTCCTACATTTATTATGTGTCTCAAATACTTTATTCTCTGGTGATAATGATGTGTTCAAATACACGCCTGACGTGAAGGTCTGGAAATGGTTAATTATTGTTTGTCACTGAATTTAGAAGCATATATGAATAAAAATCTAGAAGTATGAGTATCACTATTTCCCCTAGACACACTACCACCGCCAAAAAAAAGAAGAAATGAGATCTAGCTGAGGTTTTCAACTAGTTTGACTGCCAACATTCTGTAACTTATGTGAGCTAATATCCAAAGGCTGTTATAGTCTTAAATCTTAAGTTTAGAAGCAGCGTACTTCACATGAGCACCAAATTTGTGCATGTTGAAATTTTAAAGAACTTTTTCTCTCTGTTTTTTCCCCCTTTTCTGTATATCCTTTTTAAGTTCTTCCTGATGATCTCAGTATGTGAAATTGCTTCTAATATTGTTATTCCCACACAAAGTTGTTCTTGTTTTTTTTAGTTGCTGCAACAGTAAGTAATTTGTGTAATGATGTAGATAATGGAAAAATGCAAGAACGGCATTTACTACTACTACTTTCTGGGATAATACAGTGGATTGATCCTCCTGATGCTGTTACACAAGCTATTGAATCTGGGAAAAGTGACAGGTCATATTCCTTAATGTCGCCCCTTTCTTTGCAATTATTTGTCATAATTCCTGTTAATTCTCAAAATTATTCTGGGTGTTCTCAGTGAGATGCTTGATGGCTGCCGTGCATTGCTATCTATGGCAACTGTAACAACCCCCTTTGCATTTGACCAACTCTTGAAATCTATAAGGTCAGAAAGAGAGTCTGTTTTTTTTTCTTTTATTACCTTCAAGTTTTTATTTGCTTCTTTGAATTGTATTATAATTGTTGCATTTGGTTCTATGTTTTTGACAGTCGCTATATTATGTGATATAGATTTGAAATATCTAAACTTCTTTTGCCTTCAGGCCCTTTGGCACAGTTGCCCTGTTATCAACCTTGATGTGTGAAGTTATCAAAGTTCTTATGACTAATAATACGGATGAGGAGACATGGAGCTGGGAGGCACGTGATATCTTACTAGATACCTGGACCACCTTGCTCATGGTATGTGCTCTTAAAATGCTCTGTAATTTACTTGTTAACTTGCTTGAGATATTTGTACCTTCTGCATACAACTAAATCTTATTCTTTGATTTGATTTTTCTATTAATATCTTTCCTGAGGGTCGCAAGTTTAGATTTATCCTGACGTTGTTCTAACCATCATTGTGGGCACTGAGTGTTTATGTTTGATGATCACATAGAATACTTTTTTCATTATTTATTTGCTATTCTTTTTCAGCCGATGGATGGTACTGTTGGGAATTCTTTGCTTCCACCTGAAGGGATAAATGCTGCATCCAATTTATTTGCCTTAATTGCAGAGTCTGAGCTAAAAGGTTAGAATTTGGTTTACCTTGTATTGCTGAATCATCAGATTATCATGTCATCAATATTTTACCATTTTAAAATGCATGTGCATGTGTAGTGGCTTCTGCGTCAGCAATGAACGATGAAGATGAATCTGACTACCTTCAGGCTTCCATTTCTGGTACAGGAAAAAGTTCCCAAACATTACATGTGTAAAGTCTTTTGAATTTTGGTATATTAAAAGTTGATATTCATACTGTATTTTTATTTAATTTCCTGGATGATGCTTCCTTTTTTTTTTTTGGAAACAGAAAAAAAAATACAGTATTCATAATTTTTTTTTTTTGGATGATGCTTACTTGTGCTCTCATCTCTTGCCTTTCAGCCATGGATGAAAGATTAAGTTCTTATGCTCTTATAGCAAGAGCAGCAGTTGATGTCACAATTCCATTACTCACAAGACTTTTTTCTGAGCGCTTTTCACGGCTTCATCAGGTGCTCTTTGCTCTTTATTATCAGCTTCCAACAATACATTTTCTAGAAAAGAAAAGGAACAAAAAATTGCTTGCGCCAATCGTTTTGTGCTACTTAATCGTAATTAGTTGAACCCTTATTAAGATTTATATCTGAAAACTATTTGAATTATCATTTATGCACAATTATATCATTTGAACTTATCAAATATTTGTAACACACATTTATCACTTTTATGATTGCTCTAACCTCCATGTTATTAAGTCTAAGTTATTAATTTTTATGATAAAACTCATAGACTTGAAATACCAAAAGTAAGCCTAGATCGATATTGGTATTGTAAAAACTCCATGAGCCTTGAGAGTATTGGCCGGCACCTAGGTTTGTGGATACATTAACATAAACCACTTGATTTGTGTTAAGCCCAATCTACACTATTTTTATGTTGCTTAACTCTCATACGCTCTCTAGATGTGGTATTCATTCACAATTCCAACAGGTATATTGTAATTATTTCCCTTTACATCGAAACATAATTTACTTATTCATTTTTTAAAAACAAAATAACACTGCTTACCTCAGCAGTACAACTCCATTTCGTAGAGAATATACAAAACTTTCTATCGATTATAATCATTATCCAAAGATTTTTCTTCTTTGTAGGATTGTTTTTCCTTCAGTAACTTTTATGTCTATACTTCTATAAATGACTTCCCTTGCAACATGTTTGGTCATGTATGATTCTTGCTATTTTCTTTTCGCTTGATGAATCTGCTTTTGTGTATAGGTGTAACAATATTTTGTTTAAGAAATTACAGAACTAGGAAATTAATTCTGTGAAAATAGTTAGTCTAACTTAGGCAATGTGTAATGGACTTATTCCTGATCTTATTGGTGTCTTCTCTGAAAAATAGATCAACATAGATTTCTTGTCTTAATCTTTGATGATTTCTGTGCTTATGGGCATGCTTGGATGACCAATGCTTATTGATGATAATAGATTCTTCTATCTCATGTTATTTACTTATTTTGTAGGGCAGGGGCATCATTGACCCAATTCCAACTTTGGAGGAACTTTACTCGTTGTTACTGATAACTGGACATGTACTTGCTGATGAAGGGGAGGGAGAAACGCCTCTGGTACGTTGTTATTACTTATGTTCATCTATTTCAATGTGATGCTTTATTCTTAATATTCTTTTTATCCTTGAGTTCTTGTAACTCCTTCCTCTGCAAAAGTGATTCTCATCTTTGGAAAAGTAAAATTTGATGAAATGGCTAGTCAATGAATGATCACTAGACCTTTCATTTTCTTTTATTTTATTCCTTATGATACCCGTATTAATTATTTTTAATGCCCATTATTCATCGCATGAGGTTGCAGATGCTGGATGATTGATTACTTAAGTGACAATTATTTTTGAGTCTCTCTTCATATGATTTGTTTAATGTCTTCATTGCAGAAGATTCATTTCCCAGCTATATATCATTGTCTTTCCAGTTGATATGTTTCAGGGCTTCTTCCTAAATATAAACTTATTTTGTTTCTACTGGAAGTCTGGAATATAATGCAGCAAACTATATCATGGACTTGTGAGATACTTATATCTGAAGCAAATCATTCTGTGACTTTTAATTCTCTAATTATGAGTCACAATATGTGACAATCAGGTTCCAAATACCATACAAACTCATTTTGTGGACACAGTGGAGGTAGACAAGCATCCCATTGTCGTACTCTCAAGGTAATTTTCTTACCATCCTTTATTAAAAAAAGTAACTGATGTGTAAATAATCCTTAAGCAGTTCTTCCTAGTTCTGCAATTTCTGTTTGCGACATTGCAGACAATGTAAAATGAACGGAATGTGCCTGTTGTTGCCTAAATTTTTTATATGCCCTTGATAAGATATATCAAATTTTTTTTATACTCCCAAGTTCTGCTATTAAAAACATGAAACTATTAAGCTGAGTTACTGATTTTCATCTGCTGCAGTTTAATTATAAAGTTCGCTGAGCAGATTCTAGATCCAGAAACGAGAACTTCAGTTTTCAGTCCTCGACTTATGGAGGTAGCACAGTGATTTAAGTCTCCTATTTTCCCATATCACTTGTACCTTTCTGTTTGTGATTCTTCTGGGTACTGTTATTATCAGTGCAAATCTAGATATGATGACTGCTCTATGCTTGTATTAGGTTATGCTTTGCAACAGAAGGATATGCGAAGCCTATATATTTATTACACAAGTCTACTGGAGAATTATATAACCTATGATTTATGGAATCTGTAATGCCTGTTAGTGTATGATGATGCCTTTTCTGAAATTTTTCTTGTCTTGTACCATTGTAATTTTTAGGCTTTTGAGTTAGGTGGGCTCTTTGTGCCTGATTAACATATATTTTCTTTCTATGTTTCTATTTTCCTTTTGCAACAAGCATATGCCACTCCTCACCACAGAAATTAGATTTCATTTCTATACAGACAAGATGCACATCTAAATTCCTTTATTAATTGTTTCTGTTTGTATGATGAGCAACCACTTATATTGTTTTTTAGTTTTTACTTTTTAAATCTTTTCTTTTGCTTTCCTGCCATGATATGTTGGTTTAATTGCTTGAAATGATGTTATATGCAGGCTGTAATATGGTTTCTTGCAAGATGGTCTCATACATATCTAATGCCAGAAGAATTTAGGGACAGTAATATCAATGCAGGTCACGAGAATGAGTATCAGTTTCGGCAACTGCAGTCCAGAAAAGCTTTGCTCAGTTTTTTTGGAGAACATAATCAAGGCAAAACAGTGCTTGACATTATTGTTCGCATTTCAGTGACAACACTGCTGTCTTACCCGGGAGAGAAGGATTTGCAGGTACAAGTTATAAGGCTTTTCCCTCGTAAGATATTTTAACTAATACCTGGACTCTTTTTCACATACTTGCTTATAAGTTATAACCTTAATGTGCATGGTTGTAATGGTTTAACTATTAAAGCTTGTAGGTTGAGTTTTGTTTAAGTTTTCTTGTATTTATGCTTGTCCTGCATGCTGATGTCTTCATACATTTGTATTTAATTATATCCAAGTGGAATTAGTTAGGAGAATAGCCTTCATTCAGAAACCAGGCAACAACAGCACTGAACAGGAGTAAGAATGCTGGGCTACTTTTTACAACAAAAGTCTATAAAAGGTTTGAGGCAAGTTGGCATCTCAAGGATGCTAGTCCAGGGATTGTTCATAGGCAGACCTGATTCTGTTTGCACAATGTTAGTCTACAGGATCAGACATATGGCTTCTTAGAAGGATCGAATGGTGTTGTTTACCCAATTTGGTATACTTCTCTTTTGTGGAAAGTGAAAATTATATTGGTTTAGAAGTTACATGTTTTTTTTTTTACAAGTGGGGGAGGTGAATCACTAATTTTCTAGTAAGATGTGGCATATGTGCTTTTCTATGCAGTTCCAAATTTTAGTTTAGTACGTAACTTTTCTTTAACAGTTTTATCCTTTAGTCTTTGATTGTAGGGCTATAGATTTTGATTGCAAATTTCAATTGAGTCGCAAAACATTTTAAATTGGATCACATTTTAGTCCTTGAAATTTTAATATGCACTTTAGTCTTTGAATTGTTATTCAATGTTTTAACCCCTCAAAATCCTAGACTTCCATTGATAGTACAAGAACTGAAATTGCTAGTTTTGTAACATAAAAGAGAAAGTATATATTTTCACAGACCTCAGCTTTTTATGAATAATTTGCCCCAGTATGCTCTGTGTCTCTTTTTTACTAATAAATTCTTCAATTTCTTGGGCCATAAACTGCTTGGGGTCAGTCTGTAAAGGCCTTTGATGCCTGTTGACTGACGGAACAATATCAATATAAATAATAAATTGGATGAATTATGCTCTTGATGGATGAACATTTGGAGTTCCTTGATCCATTATTTTGGTTGCTTAGTTACTTAGCCCCTAATACATAATATCATTTAGAATCTCTTGCTAACTGACCGACATTTTGGCCTATTCATAAACCTTAGATTGTGCCAGGGGCACCATGTTCCTTAAAAATTGGAAGACAGTCTGTTGTTTCACTTTAAGTTCTTAAATTCAGTTACTGCTTTTGGATTTCATTGCTAGGAAAACATTGCAGTCCTTATGCTCCCTGTTTTTGTCTGGCAGGCCCTCACTTGCTACCAACTACTTCATGCTCTTGTTCGGCGAAAAAATGTTTGTTTTCACCTTGTCACATTGGTGAGTCATATATGTTCTTTAATTTTTTCAATTTTCAGTGTTCAAAATTAACTGTTATATTCTGGTCTTAGTAAATTTTTGCTCCCTTTATTGTTCTGATATAAATGATTAGAGATGTAGTCTCACAAAATTAACTTTCAAGAGTGGGGTTGCCTTTCAAAAGTTTGATGTGGACCTCTATATAGCCTTGAGACAAGATGTGGGTTGTTGTTCATTGGAGTCGGATTTTTCATTCCAAGTTGCACTTATGAGAATATTATTTGAGCCAGTTCATCTCAAAATGTTTTACAGGACTCATGGCGTGACCTAGCACATGCTTTTGCCAATGAAAAGGTTCTTTTCTTGTTGAATGCTGCCAATCAAGTAAGAATTTCAGATGCTTTTATCTATTATGCTATTTAAGATTTTTTTTTTTTTTTTTTTTTTTTTTTTTTTTTTTTTGGTAATTGTGGCAATGGTGTTATTCTGTTTCAGCGCTCCCTGGCTCAAACCCTTGTCCTTGGTGCTTCTGGAATTAGAAATTCAGAGGCATCTAATCAGTGAGTCTTCTGCATGTTACTATATTGTCTACAGTTTCTTTTTGCATGTTATTTCTTTAGACATTACTAGGTGCTAATGTTGGATTCTTTTTTCTTGAAGATATGTAAGGGATCTCATGGGTCCTATGATAAATTATCTCGTAGAATTGTGCAAGAAAAGTAACCTCAAAAGTATTGCTCAGCAACCAGATGTCATATTGACAGTAAGAAAAATGAAAATTTTTTCGTTCATATTATTCTGCTTTTCTTAGAAGATGATTTTCGCCAATAACATCATGGACATTCTGTAGGTCAGTTGTTTGTTGGAGCGGCTACGTGGAGCTGCAAGTGCCTCAGAACCTCGAAACCAAAGAGCTCTTTATGAGATGGGATTTTCTGTAATCAATCCTGTTTTGGTTCTTCTTGAAGTCTACAAACATGAGGTACCATCATATAAAATTT
>CATIWK010083244.1:0-13431 GCA_949634005.1 Mallotus japonicus
TTGCTATTTTTCCTTATGCATTCGGTACTTTTAGCTTATATAATATTAACCTGCTAATTTCATATGCTATAAGCCTACAATAAAGTCGACGAAATAAGTAAGAATTGAATGTAATTCCTGTAATTTTAGGCTTTATAAAGACTATTGAAAATCATTGATATAATTTGTGGAATTTTATGATAGGTTTGTAGCAAGTTGTGTGAAAGGTTTGGAAAGCATGTTTTAGTAAAACCAAAACCAACAGTGTGGAGCCTTACAACACCCTTTAAAATGAATGTAGGAATGGATGAGAAGGCTCTGAAGAAGAAGCCTGAGGTAATTGATGGTCCTGTGTTGACTGAGCGTGACCGTGCAAAGCTGGAGAGGAGAAAGAGGAAGGAGGAGTGTCAAAGAGAGGTAAAAATTTCATCTCTTACTAGCTTTAGTAGTGAGTGAATCGATGACACATGATAATATGCCTATTTATTTTCTTTGATGCTCGCTGTATATTTAGTGTTGATCATTGCTATCTTCTATTTTAGAATTTTATTTTTTAATGTAAGAATCATGTGTTCGAGAAATGCTATTTTTATCATGTTGAGGGGCTAGCACTATGTATATTATACTGATTGAAAAAATAGTGTGCATTTGAAAAACTGTCCATGGAGACAATATCGGGTAAGTATTTTGACAATTTTTGTATAGGGTACAATTCAGATTTTTATACATATATTATTTATTTTTTATATTAAATGTAAAATTTAAATTAAATTTCAATTTATTAAAAAAATTAAAATTTAATGATTTTGATAATTCAATTTGATATTTTTACACTTATAATAATTTTTAATTGTATTTAAATTTTTATTTTAAATATTATTTTTTTAATTTGATGTCTGCAATGTGTTTATTTAAATATGTATTAATTACAGCCCGCGCAACACGCGGATTCACGACTAGTTGGTTTTAGGTTGAATTCGTATATGTATACTTACATTAAATTAAATGTTTTATTTATATACTTTTAAAATATTATCATTCATGCATAATTTTAATGTTAATTTTTTTATTACTTTCATAATTTTATTTCGGAATTTTCATATTGTGTCTTATATTAATTGATAATGATATATGATATTCTGGAAAACAAATGGTTAAAAGCCAAAAGAAATGTAGTTACTTTAATAGCCATGCACCATTACCGTTTTAGAGAGCACTTGAGGGTAGAAAGGGAATTGGAGCAAAGTTTTATCCACAATCAAAGGAAACGGCGTCGTTTTCTTTTCTGGGGGCTGCACCTGCCACAGCAAACAACAAATCAGTGGCAATCACGCAATTAAGGCAACATTAAAGGGCAGAAACATAAACAAATAGGCGGTGGCAATCAAGTAAATAAGTATGAAATCGACGAGTGAATTTAACTCGTGAATGAATAGTGAAATTGAGTTTCACCTTTATATATATAAATAGATTAGGAAGAGTTGCAAAAATGGTGTTTGAACTTTTCAATTTTTTCTATTTTGGTGGTTCAACTTTTTTTTTTTTTTTTTTTGCAATCGTGTGTTTAAACTCTCTAATTTGGTATCATTTAAGTGGTTCTGACCGATTTCTGGTGGCCGGAGTACACAGTCAGCATATGTCCCATTGATTGCCATGCAAGAGCCATGTCATCATTTTTTTTTAGGATGGCAAACCTAATTTCTAAAATACCCTTACATGTTTGGTTATATAGGGTTGGAAAGTTAAAAAAATAAAATAAAATCGTGAAAGAAGAAGAAAAAGAACACATCCCATAGCCACAAACCCATAGCATCTCTGTCGGTCACTCTATAATTTCCTCTGTTTTCTCTGTTTTCTTTCAAGGAATGATCACCTTGCTCTTCTCTATCTGATTACAAAACTTTAAGAAAAAAAATACAAGACAAAATTGCTGTAAAGAATGCTCACCTTTCTCTTCTTTATTTGTATTGTGTATGCTTGCTCACTTTCACTGTGTTCGCTTATTGGTGTAAAAGAACCCACCATATGAAGATGATGACAAGAGAAGTGTTGAGATCAAGAAATCTTGTACTGATTACAAGACTACCAAGACTTGGAGAGCTGGACTTGCTGGCCCCAAGGTTGAAAACAACTCTTTATTTGTTGTTTTGCTCTTCTTTTCCATCATTTTGGGCTCTTGGGTTCTCTCTATTTTCTCTTTTCTTGAAATCATTGGTCACAACAACCCATTTCACACATTGTATTTGTTTATATAATAGTTTTCTTGATTTTTTAATATGGGTTTGTGTTTCGTGTTCTTAATTTTCTAATATGGGATTGTGATTTTAATGGTTTTTTTTTTGTTGTTAGTGGCTTTACAACACTTGTGGAATCAGATACAGGAAGGCAAAAGAAGTTATTTTGGGCTTGTAAAGGAGTCCCCTATGTAGCACTGAAAATAACGCCACTACCACCATGGCCGGCAGCTCAACCTCTTCAGGTAATTGTGGTGATGGTAATGAATTAAGAGTCATTGAAGATGAGATTGATTGTAGTGGGTGAGGCCATATTGTTCCAAAGATCAAAAGTAGTGAGAAAACAGAGGTGCTAAAGGATAAGGAAGCTAGGTGATGAAGAACAACAAGTTGCTTTTTCTTTAGGGTCTGCTTGGATGGGGTGTAAGGGAAGGGTAATTAAAGGAGGGTAAGGAAATGTATGAAAGGGGAAGGGAGGGGAAGGAGAGTTAAGGGTATATAGTTACCCTTCCCTTGTTTGGGAATGAAATGAGGAAAGGAAGAGTAATTAAGGGGAGGTAAATAATAAAAATACAAAAATGTCCTTTTTCATAATACAATTTGTGTTTTACATGAGGTCAAAATTGACATAAAAAAAAGACATAACTTCATCCCCTTCCTTCCCCCTCCTTACACCCCAAAATGGGGTGTAAGCAAAATGGCAAAAAATGATATACAGGAGGGGACATTATCCCCTTCCTTCCCCTTCATTAATATACCCATTTTTCTTCCCAAACAAGGGTAAGTGTTTCCCCTTCCTTCCCTTACCCCATCTTCCCCTTCCTTACCTCCAATCCAAGCAGACCCTTAATGGCGTGGTCTTGTAGGTCAGTTTTTGCATAAAATAAGAAACGAAAAAGAACACAAACTATACCCAGTAGAGTAGAATTAGGAGGGAGCTGTATTGAAGCATCCAAAAATAGAGAAGAAGAAGAATAAGAAGAAGAAGAAGAAGAAGAAGAAGAATAAGAAGAAGAAGAAGAAGAAGAGAAGCAGACACCAAAATCCCCAACTTTTCATTCAAGATGATGATGATATAGTTGTGATCCAGGAGGATCTATTATTAGCTATGTTATAATCAATTAATTATATTTATTTACTAATAAAATACCATGGGTTGGTTCGTTATAACTAATTAATTATAAATAGTTAAATCCTTTAAAAACCATTGATTATGACTGGTTTATATTTAATTACAAAATTTAGTAATCTATTTTAGGAAAAAGGTGTTGTATATAAATCGTGTTGCTTGAATGAATTAATCAATCAATTTGAAAGCATTTTCATAATTACAAACTTCTTTTCTCTCTAGTGTCTTTTTTTTTCCCTCCTCTCTTATTAAGCAGTCTACTTCCAAAGGGAAGTAGTGACACTTATTTCTATTAAAAGTTCTATCTCTTAGAAGTTTTGGATCAAATGGTATCAGAGCACCAGATCCGAACGAGGAAAAGGTGGTTTATGGTCCTAACTCACGGCCGATGCAAAACTTCTAAAGAAGAACTTGTAGGTCCTTTGCTCGTACATCGGAAGCCAAGGTCAACGAAAGGAGAAATGTCAAGAGAAATAAAAATGACTAGTGATAACAATGATCATATCAGCAAGCTTGAAGAACAAGTGCAACTATTATCAACATCTATTTCTGAACTAGTGAAAAATTTAAAAACCTTAAAAAATTTGCATGCATCCCCTTCAAAGAGAAAGGCCGTAGATGACAACGAGGACGAGGAAAACACCATCCAAGAAGACAACACCAAGGAAGAAAGAAATCAGAGAAATGTAAGCGCCTTAAAAATTGATTTTAAGGTTGAAATTCCTACTTACAACAGTGTTATAGATGCTGACAAATTAGATAATTGGATAGACACATTAGAAACTTATTTCAATATACATAAGTATTCTAATGCTGAAAAGATTCAATTTACAAGCCTGAAACTCTCAAGCCACGCTATTACATGGTGGAAGTCATGCCAAAAAAGGTACAACGTTTCATAGTGGACTTAGAGTAAATTCAAGAAATTGCTAAGAAAACAATTTTATCCTGTTGGCTACGAAGAAGAAAGGTGGTACAAATGGCAACACTTCAATCAAAAGTTCGGTCAATTAGTACAAGACTATACCTCTGAATTCTATAACCAAGCTTTGGTATTGGATATAAATGTTGAAGATTACGATGTCTTTATGAAATATACGGGAGGACTTGCCGACTACATACGGAAAGAACTGAAATTGTTCATCGTGGAATCAATTGAAGAAGCTACGATCAAAGCCATTGCCATTGAGGGTAAATACAAAAGACTTGACAAGAAGGATGACAAACATACAACTGCAAGTAGATCTGATTGGAAGAATAAGGGCAAACAGATTAAGGATGGCCCAATACAGAAAAATTACTGTGATCACTGTAATTCCAGCGGACACGTTAAGAATAAATACTGGATACTTCATCCTGAGTTGAGACCCAAAAATCAAAGGAATAACTAGGGAAGGAACGACAGGAAGGCCATATTGACAGTACAACAGGCAGAAGACCTTCCAGAGTTGAAGCAACCTAACACTACACTTGCCTTAATGACTTCACCAATAAATCCTGCAGATGCTTACAACCGTGAAGAGCTGTTCCATTTGAACATTCAAGTGAAACAGAGTGTTGTACAAGCAATTGTTGATCCTGGAAGTTAAAAGAATCTGATTTCGGAGGCTCTAATGAAGAAAGTAGGGTTGGAAACAATGCCTTACCCTAAGCCTTACCCACTAGGTTGGATTCAGAAGGACATTGACATGCAGATTACAAAGCAATGTACCTTCAAATTTGCAATCACTAATCATTACATCGATGAAGTAACATGTGAGGTGGTTCCGTTGGACGTATGCCAAGTTATATTGGGTAGTCCATATCTATGGGATCGTGATGCAATCCATTACAGGAGGCTTTGCAAGTATCATTTGGTGAAGGATGGAAAGGAGTTCCACATCAATGCTTGTAAGCCCCAAACTACAGAAAATTTACTAATAGTTAACCAAACCAAACGATTGGTTAACTCTTGTGGATGATTCATCTTATTGATGATTAGACCGCAAGATCAATGTGCTGATGTTGTCACTTTGTCAACGGTGACTCTAACACCTTCACAATGTTCTGATATTGGAAAATTACAGAAGGATTTTAAAGATATTTTTCAGGATGTGCAGGGATTACCACAGTGAAGAGCTGTAGAATATGAAATTCAGTTGGTAGGAGATTCACCTCTACCAAACTTGGGTTTATATCGCATCTCTCTGACAGAAAGTGAAGAAATCAAGAAGCAAATACTGGCACTTCTTGAAGAAGGAGTTATCAAGCCCAGCTGCTCCCCATGTGGTTCACCAGTGTTACTTGTGCCCAAAAAAGATGAAGGATGGCGCATGTGCATGGACTATAGAGCACTTAACAAAATCACTATCAAGAATCGGTATCCGCTACCGAGGATTGATGATCTCTTAAATCAACTACATGGTGCTCGCTTCTTCACCAAACTTGATTTGAAATCAGGTTATCATCAGGTATGCATCTATGAAGATGATACCTGGAAAACTGCTTTTAAGACGAAGCAGGGATTGTTTGAGTGGTTGGTTATACCATTCGGACTATGTAATGCTCCAGCTACCTTTATGCGGCTAATGAATGAAGTACTTCGCCCTTTCATTGATTACTTTGTCATTGTCTATCTGGATGATATACTAATCTACAGTATCATATGGGAGGACCATCTCCATCATATTGCTCAAGTTATGAAGGTTCTACAAGCTAGTCAACTACGGCTGAACGTGAAGAAATGTGAATTCAGGAAGCAAGAGCTTGTCTACCTAGGGTTCATTGTTGGTGCAGGAAAACTCAAAGTGGATCCAGAGAAAGTACAAGTTATCAATCAATGGCCCACACCCCGTTCAGTGACCGAAGTTCAAAGCTTTATAGGTGCATGTCAATATTTGAGAAAGTTTATTAAACATTTTTCTCTAATTACAGCACCATTACATTCTCTCACGAAGGCCAATCAAAAGTTTGAATGGTCAAAGAAGCATAAATAAACCTTCCAGTTATTGAAACGAAAGATTACTGAGGCCCCAGTCTTAGCATTACCAAATCTACAGAAAGCATTTGAAGTAGAAGTAGATGCATCTAACTACGCAATGGGAGCCGTATTACTTCAAAATGGCAAACCAGTTGCATACCATTATGAGATGTTCAGTGGACCAGTACTGAACTATCCAACTTATGACAAGGAGCTATATGCCTTGCATCAAGCAGTAAAGCATTGGAGAGCTTGCTTGTTAGGGAAGGAAGTTATGGTACACTCTGATCATAAACCTCTTCAGTATCTAACTACACAGTCAAAGTTACAACAAGCTCGACATATGAAATGGATGTCTTACTTATAATAATTCAATATTGTCATTAAGTACAAAAAGGGAATGACTAATAAGTTGGCTAATATGTTATTGGTGGCTATGCAGATCCAGCCTATAATTTCTTTTGAGTACGTGAAAGGCATAACACAGACCCTGATTTTAGTTCAGCTCATGCTAAGCTACAACAAGGGAAGACCAGTAAGTTTCAACTGAAGGATGGACTAATGTACAAAGGAGCGCAATTTTGCATACCAGAAGATGGTGATAGATTGCAGTGGATTCGTGAAGCTCATACTTCCAAAGTTGCAGGACATTTTAGAGTAGAGAAAACTTTGCTAAATCTTCGTCGATATGTCTTTTGGCTAAAGATGCAACTAGATGTCTCTCGGTACATACGTGGTTGTATTCTATGTAACACCTCAAAGCCTTCCAATAGGAAGTTAGGACTATATCTTGCACTGGCAGTACCTAGCCGACCTTGGGAGAGCATTTCAATGGACTTTCTTGGAGGATTTCCTAAAACCAAGTCCGGAAATGATTACTTGTTCGTAGTTGTGGATCGTTTCAGGAAGATGGTGATACTCATTCCATGCAAGAAGAATGTCGCACGAGAAGGGGCAGCTAAATTATTTTTTCAGAATATTTGGAAACATTTTGGCCTCCCAATATCGATTATATCAGATAGAGATAGTCAATTCTTAGGCTATTTCTGGAGGTCCTTATGGGGAATGATGGATACCAGGTTAAAGCATAGTACTGCTTTTCATCTACAGACGGATGGAAAAACAGAGGTTGTTAATCAGACTATGGTACATTTATTGAGGGGTTACAATTCCAAACATCCAAAAACATGGGATGAAAGTCTCCCACACTTACAGTTTGCTTTTAATCGAGCAATTCATGGCTCCACACTGAAATCTCCTTTCGAAGTTTGTTTGGGTTACTTACCTTAAAGCCCTTTTGACATGACATTCACTACATGTGACAAATCATTAAGTGGAAAGGAAGAAAATGAACATGTTCAAGCATAAAAATTTCTCGAACGAGTTAGAAAGATTCACTCAGAAGTGGAAGCACAACTGCAACGTTCACAGCAACGGTATAAAAATCGCCATGACAAACATCGCAGACCATCTAATTTTAAAGAAGGTGACCTAGTATGGCTACACCTCGGTAAAGAGCGGTTACAAGGAGAAGGAAAGAAATTGAAGCCTATCAGATATGGACCATTCACAATCATCAAGAAAATTGGTGATAATGCCTTCCAGCTCGACCTACCACCATACATGCATATGTACTCGGTCATCAATGTTGAGAACTTGAAGCTCTTTGAACCATCTCTATTGGATGATGATCCTGATGAGGACACCCATCTACTCTCAGTCGATGACTTGAAGATGGAGCGAGAAGATCCTTTAGAGGATGACTGTATATTGGAGCAAAAGGTTAGTGAAACCCGACATGGAAAGAATGAGTATTTTCGCATAGGCAAAAAAAGTCAACTACCCAGCAAATCTAAGTGGTACATACGGGATAAGGCAGCTATAGAGTTTCCTCATCTCAACATAACTTGAGCAGGAGCTCAAGGTTTCTAAATGGGGGAGCCGTGATCCAAGAGGATCTATTATTAGCTATGTTATAATCAATTAATTATATTTATTTACTAATAAAATACCATGGGTTGGTTCATTATAACCAATTAATTATAAATAGTTAAATCCTTTAAAAACCATTGATTATGAATGGTTTATATTTAATTACTAACTTTAGTTATCTATTCTAAGAAAAAGGTGTTGTATATAAATCATGTTGCTTGAATGAATTAATCAATCAATTTGAAAGCATTTTCATAATTACAAACTTCTTTTCTCTCTAGTGTCTTTTTTTTTTCCCTCCTCTCTTATTAAGCAGTCCACTTCCAAAGGGAAGTATTGACACTTATTTCTATTAAAAATTCTATCTCTTAGAAGTTTTGGATCAAGTCGCCTCTTCAAAGAAACGATCCAAAGCACCCAAACACCACCAGAAGCAAGAGTAGAATTAGAAAGAGGGATAATTTGTCCTTCTCACTTTTCTTTTTCTTCTTCCTCCGCCTCTCACTTTTCACAATTTTGCTTTTTTTTAAAAAAAAAATTCAAACCCTATGTAACCAAAACATATAAGGGTATTTTAGAAATTAGGCTTGCCATTCTAAAAGAAAATGATGACATGGCTCTTGCATGGCAACAAGCGGGACCCACATATGCTGACTGTGTACTCCGGCCACCGGAATCGGTCAGAACCACTTAAATGATACCAAATTAAAGAGTTCAAACACTCGATTGCAAAAAAAAAAGTTGAACCACCAAAATAGCAAAAATTGAAAAGTTTGAACACCATTTTTACAATTCTTCCAATAGATTATAGGTTATGAAAATAGGCATCATTAAATCGTTGTATTTTTTATTATGTCCATTAATTCCTCTTTAGTTTTGATTTTTAACCATTTAGACTCTGATTTTTAATTTCTTTTTCTAAAATTGACCACTAAAATTATTAAAATTTACATAGTTGTATATTTTTATAATTATTTAGGCATTTTTAGAGAAAAGATTAGTTATTCACTTATAAAAATTAAAAATACATTTTGATAAAAAGATAAGATAAGAGAATAATTAAGAAGTGACAAAATAAAGTCTCAATATTAAGAAATTTTTTATCACTATTCTTTAATCGCGTTGATAAAACTCTTTTAGTTTGCAATTATACAATCCGTATGCTCTACTCAGTGACTTTAATTAAATATAAATCGACTTTTTGGTTTTTAAAGGAGTCTTTCACAAAGGAATTAAATCCTATCAATGGCAAAAACAACTCCATAAAAAAAGATTCAAAATTTTACAAATGAAATAAAACAAATAAATAAGAGATATGTATTTATTAAATGTAAGAAAATAAAATAAAGTAAAGAAAATAAAAATATATAATAAGAAATTAACACTGATTTAAAAGATCACCGATAATAAAAATTAAAAAAAAACAAAGGCAATTAAGGTTTCAGTTCAAAAAAGTTTTTTTTAATAATATCAATAAAACATAATGATTAAATATTTTAGACATCTTAAGTTGAATCGAAAATATAATTATTTTAGCCCAAGATATGTAGAAATGCATTTTTAATTTTTTTGAAAACTAATAGAAAATAGAAAAAATTTTCAATTTTATGGTTGTTTTTTTTTTTTTACAAAAGTAATTCCTTTAATTTTTTAAAATATGGTCCTTTTCGAATCTAAAAATTTACATTCTCTCTGTTTCCATAAGCAAACAAAAACTCTCCAATTCAATCAAAACTTCACATAGCTATCATTGGTCATATTTAAAATCAACTAATATTGATCATTTGTTTGGATAAAATTAATAGAAAAAACAATAATATCAATAGAAAAAATATGGACAATACCCACAAAAAAAAACCGAAAACAACACAATAACAATTTGACAAAAAAACAACTTAAAACAATAATTAAAAAAAAGGACAACAATTAGAAGACAACCACAAAACAATAAAAAAAAATGTAATAGCAACTTGACAAAATAACATGGAACAACGAAAAAACAACCATAAAATAACTACAAAATAACCACAAAACAACCTTCATCAACCAAAAAACAATAAACAACATTACAACAAATCTTCACATTCTAAAAACAACCACAAAACCGCTACAAACAACCTTTCAACAACCAAAAAATAAGAAACACTCTCACAACAACCTTACAACAAACCCTTCAACAACCAGAAAAAATCACAAAAAAACAACAACAGTCTAAAAAAAACAACAACATAAAGAATAAGAAAATGAAGAACAAGAATAGAATCCAACAATCACCTTATTATTAATAACAAAAAAAAAAAAATAACATCTACCAATTACAATTCTTGATGATAGAAATTTAATGAGTTTTCAATAGACAAAAAAAAAAAAAAAAAAAAGGAGAAGTGAAATTTGTAAGATCTAAAATGAAAATCTGATAACAAATGTAAGAGTTTGCTCTTTTTCAATAAAAACAATCAAATTTTTTTTTGAACAGATTAATTTTGTAAATCCTGTAATGGTTAGACTTGAGTTTGGATGAAAAAATAAAAAAGAATAAAGAGAAAATATGATGAAGACCAAGAGAGAAGAAGAGATAAAAAAAAAAAAGGAAAAAAAGGCACATAACAGAAATGTAAAAATAAAAAAACAATATAAATGAAACATACCAAAGTTAAAACTGAAAAAAAAAAAAAAACTAATCATAATATTAGGGATAAAGATAAATTTGGTGTCTGTACTTTTTAAAATTTTACAATCAAATATCTAAATTTTTAAAACTTACAATTTAGTATTGAAATCTGCTGAAATAAAATATTCTGATATAATCAGCAGGTAAATGCTGAGCTGAAATGAAACTGCCCACTAATAGGAATGAGCTGGCATTAGGAAGAGGTTTAAACCAATCTCACGTGAATAGCATGTGCATAAAAGACCTGCGAAATTTTAAAAAAAAAAAGTTAAGAAAATGAAAGAGAAAAAAAATGAGGAGTCATTGGATAAGTTCTAAGTCTCTGTAAACATTGAGCAATACCTCACCTAGACAACAACCAACCACCACCACCACCGACGCCTCTTGGACTGGTGAGTAGAGTAGTAGCGGCGGCTCCCTTTTCTGCTCAGAGAGAATTTTTTTTTTCCAGCTTGAGCAAAATCATTGATAACCAAAAAGCTAATTCAGTCAAACGGCCTCAATTCTTTATGAATGAGCTCTTTCCAACAGTCGTTCTTAGATAGGACAGAAATCATGTTCTCATTTCTGGAATTATAAGGAAATTGATAAAGCACCAGAAATTGGGTATGCACCTTTGCTTCCCTATAATTAATTTTGTTCAAATCATATATGGGTTTTAGTGTGGAGGAATATCTTTTTGAATTTCCTAAAGACTCTTTGTCAATTTGAGTTCGCATGATCTTTTTTTATTCTGAAATTGGTCAGAATCAAAGAGACTATATGCTGCTACTTAATGTTCTTTACCTTCATGAATGAATGAATGACACTGAATTTAGCCAAAGCTTTATAGTTTTTTTTTTTTTTTTGCTTAAAGTGCATCTTCAAAACTACCTTCTAAATTTTGATCCCTTTGGGCTCAAATATTGGAGCATTAAAGTAGTCAAAGGGAAGAATAAATAATTGTGTATGTTTTTTTTTATTTATTTTTTTCAGGTTGCCCTGGAATAGCCCTACTATATGTTTAGATTGCTGATTTTTCTCCACTTTTGAATTTGATTTTTGTTCCTGTTAATAGTATTTGGAGACTTTCTACATGCTATTCAAATATTTGACATTGCCTTTTTATTGGGTTTTGTTTAATAGGTTTCATAGGAAGTGGAATCAGTAAACTCATACATCGCTTGGGATTTCTCTTTGATACAAGGGAAAATGAATTTGGTATATTTTTGAACCATTTTACGTTGCTGAGTTCTTGAACATGGTTTTTGTTTCTATCACTCTTCTTTAGCTTGGACTTTCTACTGTGCTGTTTTTGTTGTTTATAGGGGAATTGGTAGTTGGCAGTAAGCTGTAATGGGTCTGACTTACCTCTATACTGTGGAGAAGAAGAATGAGCAGAGAAGAAGGTTTCTTTTTTTTTTTTCTTGAATTGAAAAAAAAAAAAAAAAAACTTGTACATGGATGCTGATTAATTATCTCTTTTAATCACTTAAGGGGTAGGGCTAATATTGTTATTTCAGTGTTGATTGTCAGCTGACATTCATGTGCAATTTCATGTCACCATCTCTATATGTTCAGTCAGTAGAAAGCTATGGGCAACTTGTTAATTACCTGTAAAATACCCAGTTTTGTAATGATAAAACAAGTTGCAACACTCAATTGTAACTTTTAAAAGTTTAAACACTCAATTATTAAATTTAAAAAAGTACAGATACTAAATTTATCTTTATCCCCATAATATTAATAACTTCAGTAAAAAAAAAAAAAAGCATATATGGTGTAATTTTACCTTTAATTAATGATGAACTTAAAAACTTGCTTGGAAAGTTGTGGGTCATTTTCTTCCTTATGGAAATGAATTTTATTAATGTCAACCTCTATATATGCATTAAATTTAATTAATTATTAAGCAACAGCATGACTGGTTAAAAAGCAGGCTCGAAATGGTAAAATGTCAAGTATTTTGAGGTTTGTCTCCACGTAAATAGTGAATGACGAGTGATGTCCAGTGGATTAGTTGGAGAATTTTGTGATGGTAATTGATTTCTAACTGATCTCCGGTAAAGTGAAGTTGATGGAGTATTGGTATTAGAATAAATTGTGATGGTACAATTGATACCGTGTAATATAAACAAAACACCCTTATTTAACTAAGATTGTTCAGTTCTATCCTCTTGTGTTGCTTAATGACTACTTCTCGGTTCGTTGGTCAATCCTCTAATTACAACATCTCTTGGAATACATAATAGAAATGGAAATGCATCTTTTCAGTTACGATCAAAACTATGACCTTTTGTTAATCAGTTTTTTTTTTTTTTTTTGGGAAATTAATATGAATTCATTGAGCAACACAAATGGATACAAAGTTTACATCACCCAAAGGGATACAAAACTTCCTATCACAGAAAATAAAATAAGAGGATGATCTACAGCCATCCTTGAAAGGGATTGTTAGAACAACAACCACCATAAAAAAACATCTACAACAACTAGGGGTGGAAGATTTTCTTCTTGGACTCAGAATAAGACTTTTGTCGAACCACTG